>JAPEKN010000012.1:45207289-45222464 GCA_028877435.1 Cathorops dasycephalus
CCCTACTGCCACACAACAAGCCATTCTGACTGAAAATTTTAATCAATCTCCAAATTTCCCCATGTGAAGTGAGCTGCGGCTTGATACTCAATATGGCGGGATAAGCAAACTTGACCTCTGACGTTGGTGCACAAGGTCCATATTCATGATGTGTAGTGTAGTTTTAGCGTGTTGCTGTGCTGTACCTCGTCTGAACGGATGATCTCGACTCCTCCCTGTCCCACAGCCTGGTTCTTCGCATTCAGCTCTCTTGTGATGGAGGCCATCTCCTCCCTGCACTCCTGCAACTCCTCCGCTTTTGCCTCTTTCTTACGTGCTATAATGGAAGCCTAAAAACAGCACACTTTATGGGTTTCCATTAATGCCACCATGAAAGGTCTATCAAAAAAGCAAATGACTTCTGCTGTACTATTTATTCATTAAAAAAGAAGACGATATTTTCGTCAGTCAAAACATGACACTAACATTATGGAACGATAATAAACATCTGGCTGTTATCAATATGAAAAACACAGATGAGAGACATTCTTCAATCACTCGAGTTCAGAGCTGTTTATTAATATATGCAGGAACAGGGAGGGATGAAATTTGTATAATCTGAAGTACATTTTGAGGAAATATTCCAGCCAAATGTGTTTCAACCTAATCCCAATCTATCAAAGTATGAGCAAATACAAGAATTAACACATTTTCCAGTACAGGAACAAAAACGATACATTCACTTTTACACCTTACTGAACACTTTGTTAGGAACACCACTACCCCTGCTCTTTCATACGATTATTCAATAATCCAATCATCCAATCTTTTTTTTTTCTCCGTGCTTTTACAGAAGGCGGTCGCATTTCGCATTCCTTCCTAAATTTTCTGCGGTCGCCATTTTTCACCCCCAGTGTGACAAGTGGGTGCGTGACCAGTGCCCTCATGGCTGCAGGAGCAGATGGCTGCTTGCTTGCGCTGGGTTACCTCTACCTCCCCCCCTCCTCCCCTCTACACACACTACAATTTACATGTATTAATCTAAATGCAGGTAAACAATGTGTTGTTTTTGTTGTTATTTCTTATCCAAATGAGAGTCGGAGCTTACCCATCTGTGTTCTTGCTTCTTGAAGGCTAATCTTGTGGCTGATTGTTTTGAAACAATCTGACTTTCAGCTGTTCATTCAGTTCTCCGTTCATTCACTTCTTCCACGTAAGGGCAAGATGGCAGCAATATCCAGTTTAGAAATAAGATGGCTGGTCCACTCATTCTCTATTTTGTCCATACAGAGTACTCCACCATTACTGCTCAGCTCAGGCAATTACTAAAGCCCGGGACGGAACGGGACATCACCAGTTTTAGCAACAACTGTGGGGAGATCACTGCCCGAGTGATATGTCACATCCCGTTCCATCCCGGGTTTTAGCAACAACCCTCGGCTGACTCCAGGAGGACTGGTGCAACTGAATTTTGCTTTAAAAAAAAAAAAAAATAAATACTTTCCTTTTCTTGTAGTTTTCTTTTTCTTTAATTGCTGATACTGCACCCTCTTTCAATACTGGCTTATAACCAATGCTCCTCAATAGATCAGAGGTTTCGTACAAGCCCTCAGTAAAATGTGCAGAGCAGAGGAGTTCAGAGCACATTGAAGTTCAGAGAGGAGCACATTGAAGTTCAGAGGCACTTAAATGTGCCTGTGAACTTCTCACAAAACGTGTCCAAATCTTTGCAGTTTGAACATTCTTGGACCATGACTGCAACGTAAATCCACCTTCTGTCGTGTTGCTGGAAGGTGCAGCAACACATCTACGTGGCATGGTGATAAATTAGCTCAAAATGGAGGACTGGAGTTACAGTCAGCTCTGTGTTTTAGTATAGCGGAAATGGCAATGAGACCAATAGACTTTCTGCTGTGACTTTACGGACGTCAAGGTCATTCACTCAGACTGATACATATATAAATTACTTTAATCATAAAAATTACTATATTAGATTTATTGTTAGCACTTAAAACTATTCCTGTGTCATTCTTGAGGTCTCAAGGCATTTATAAATGAAAGTGAGGCCATGGCTCTGCGTATATGCTTTAAGGACAAACAAAGAAGTGGTTGGACATAGCCATCTGACTGTCTCTTGTGATGAACAAATGGTTTCACCCAGACACGCTTCTCTTTTCACCATGATTTGAATATATAGGAAAAATCATGATGCTAGAGAAAATAGCAGGCATCTCAGAAATGTAATGTCAGTACTTTAAAGGTTTTGCTCTCTAATCAAAATTATATTTCTCCAGTGCAGGGAAGGACAGTGTCATCAAAACATCCAAATTCAGGCAGTATCAAGAGCTCTTGCCATTGCCTGTTTTAATTAAAGCCAGGAATTAGACAATGTACAAAAATGCTGTATCTACACAGCTTCAGTTTGGTGGAAACAATGCCCTCTTGATCAAATGTTCATTTTTCACCTTATCTGATGATGTGCGGTGACATTTTGTAACATTTAATATTACATTAGAGTGTATAAGAATGACCTAAATTCCAACTGGAAAGCAGCTGGTCTAATTTATAAATTTCAAGCACCTGTAGCACTACTTAAACCCAGGGCCATTAATGTAAAGAGCAACAGCCATATAACACCATCGAAAACATCAATAGGAGAATGGCACCTAAATGCAACTGGCCCAAGTATACATATCAAGTTGTAGAGTCATTTATAAACCTGTCACTGTCACTTCAACCTCACAGACTTCTATTGGGAATATTTGTCATGCTAAAAATTTTCAGATCATACAAAATATAACATCGTTGTATTTAAATGATCATTTCATTTCTAGCAAAAAGGCTATCCAATACCTATATCTCCCAAAGAAGTAATTGTCCTCCTAAAGTCTGGTTGTGCCACACTTTAGCAGCAACAACTGCAACTAAATGCTTCCAATAACTGGAGATCAGCTTTTCCCCATCACTGTTGTTCTCCATCACTGTTCCCCATCAGTGTTTGCACCACTCTTCTTTGCAGAACTGCTTTAATTCAGCCACAGTGGAGGACTTTCAAACATAAACTGCCTTAATTGCCAGAAAATTTAAATGGGGTTCAAGTCAGGACTTTGGCTAGGCCACTCCAAAACCTTAATTTTGTTGAGGCCATCATAAGTGGACTTGCTCTTGTGCTTTGGATTGCTGTCTTGCTGCAAAACTCAGTTGTGCCTGAGTTTCAGATCATGGACTGATGATTGAACAGTCTCCTTCAGGATTTTCTGATTGAGAGCAAAATTCACACAGTAAATTTGGCAAAGTTGGATTAACTCTTATAGAGTTAATTTTTAACTCTGTCTGGATAACATATGGTCCCACTCCACAGGGTGTCACTTTAACTCTGCGACCAGAGTAAAATTTTCAGAGTAAGTTTAACACCATATAGAGTTAAGTTTTAACTCTGGCCAACACTAGAAAGAGTTGATGAAAATTAACTATTTGAGGGAAACAACTCTATCCAGAGTAAATTTTAATTTACTCTTATTAGTGTTAACTTATTTAATGTATTGTCTTATTAATGTTAACTTGTTTAATGTATTGTTAATATATATAAAGTTTAATTTTTACTTTTGTTCCATGTTAACACATTTTTCTAAATGCATGAAATGACAAATCTTATTTCTAATTAAAATATTTATTGAAAATGGCAAGGTAACAACTTCAAATACAAAACAATTGCACCCCACAGACACATTAAAAATACTAATTGAAAACTTAACTACAACGATTCCATACCAGTTTAGTGCCAAATCAATTAATGGTACAGAGCTTCACAATCATTTGGAAAAAAAAAAAAAAGTAAATAATCATTGTCTCAATGGCCATACAGTTGAGGCATTTTTGACAGGGCACAGTAATCTGCTAAGACAAATAAAAACTTAAAATGGAAGCAGTGCACATCTTTACATTCATATAAATACAGTCATTTTTCATACAGCCAACATATGAGTGCAGGCAGCTCTCAATCAATATTCAATCAAAAAGATGACAGTAAGGAACAATAAACAACTGGTCATCTTCCATGCTGTGTGTCATTTGTAAGTCAAATGGCCTGTAATATTCAAGCTCTTCTGTTTTAATAACTGTGTGCAGGTCTCTTCTTGGTATAACAACTCTGAATGCATACAAGTGTTCATCAAAATAAATGGTTTGTAACATTGTAACAACCAAGAAGATGCTTTCCTCTTTCACAACAATACCTTGAATCTTTTGAAAAACTGGCATTTCATCTAATACTCCACTGCAAATGACCAAGCCAATGCGATACTCAATTCCATAGGACTTAACCCACTTCACAGAAGAAACACTACTCGACAGTGACACATTCATCTTCAGAGCAAGCTGTTCACTAGCAAAGAAAGAAGATAGGGTAATTTCTTTGCCCGGGCCAAATTTCTTCTCAGAATACGTCTCCCAGTGATAGGACATGTGATGCTGATGTTTTTTCGCCAAACTTAAAGTGAGGTTTTTGTAACATTTCATTTGTCTTTTAAAAAAATTGTGCTTCCCCTCATATCTCATGCACCACATATGAATGAGAGGGCCTATATTCCTAATGCAGCGGGGGTAGTGGACCATGAAGTGATGTTTGGGTAATAAGTTTTTGCCAGGAAATAAACACTTGAAAAGATTATGATGTTCCACAATCAAGTATTTTAAGTAGACAGTCATGCCTTCAGTCACAAACGGTGCAAAGACAATATTTACTATCTGAAGCAGTAACAGCAATAAATTCCAGTGGGAATCATTTTTTTCCACCAAATCACCAAACAACAGTGGGACATTACGAAGCAGACACCAGGATTGTGTTGCATTAAGGCCCAAATCATTGCTCAAGTCATCCAATTTCACTGAAGGTGGCTGGTTTCTCCTCTCCATATAGCCATAATTGAAGGACTGAATTCTTTGGTTGATCTCTTTGAAGGAAATTGATTTCTCAGCTATGTATTTAAGAATCAGCTTTACTTCAAGTTGTGCTACACCTTCGAGAATGTCATGCATGACATCAACTGCAAAGTTATCAATTGTGTGGAAATATGTCAGAGAATTTAGCAAGCACTCACCCTTTACACCAAACACATTGCCCTGTTCTGGAGTAGTTTGTATGAGTTGGCAATGACCTGCATGCAATTCTTTTGACCTTAAAATCATGTCAGGGTGGTCTTCAGAAAAGACCTTCTGAAAGTCCTCTCTACAGGTAAGACAAAAACGACAACAGTGTCTTGCGCTGAAGGACTCAACAAAGCCAAATAAAGTGTGGAGGCCAAGATTGTCGCCTGTGACCTGAACAATACCACCTTTTATACACCCACCCAGTGCTGGAATATCAATTCCTTTTGTTTCTAAAATGTTGAGGTCACTAACAAGAGGTTCAAGAACAGCCGAGAAACCATATTTTTTAACATCTTGCGCATGGAAGAGCATGCACAAATGAATGTTCGTTAGACACGAGTTGTATTTTGGTGGGAAGTTTCTTAAAGTAAAGTAAATCGCACCAAGTTTATGAATGCCTCTTTTAGATCCCAAGGGATTGCAGGTCTCAAAATCGTCATAAAATAATTGTATCTGCAGGGTGGGAGTGTCACAAGAAAACAGTGGGTGTTTCTTAAAGAATGCCCCATCTCTCAGATCAGTGTAACATCTTTTTGATGATGAATGGGAGGGCTTGAACATATCAGTTATGTTAGAGTGTTTTAGCACAGACTCCAATGTGAGTAAAATTGGTATGTAAGCTAATGTATCTCTAACACTAACCTGATCGTATGTTCCAGTGATTTTGTTCCATCTCTAATCAAATCTCACTCCAAGGACTTTCTCAACAGGACTAACTACACCCCATTTCTCTGCAAAGTAAATGTCTCGCTTTGCTACTGAATTCAACTGTGTAAAGGGATTTTCCAGCTGACTCAAAGAATCTCTAATTTCCCCAACACTTTGGTTGGCACTCAAACAACTCAAAACCGATTCTTTAACCTGATCCTGTATCTCATGGGTAACTTCTTCCAAAGAACTAACTAAACTTTGTACATTTCCTTGGCCAATCCCAGCAGCCTGAAGCTGTGCCACAATATTAGCACACATGCTCTGAAGACTGCTTTTTGAAATTGGTGGAGCAGAATGCATAACAGGCTCTAATGCATCACCATCATCTATTGGCAAATCATTGCCTGAGTGCTCACTAGAATTACCATCAACAAAACGAACATTATGAGCACAATGACCATGTAACTTGTTCAAATGTTTACGAAAGCCAGAAAATGTCCCTGATACATGAGAACACCCGGTCTCACCACACTTAAGCCTAAGTGTCCTACCTGGACAAAGCCCATGTTTTAATTTCAAGTGTCTCACTAATAAATTTGAACTGGCGTGATGAGATTTACACACAAAACAAATCATGTCTTCACCAACTACAGAAGAAATCTTGCACCAATTCAATAACTCGAGGGTTCTCTCTGATATGACCAACATCAATGTTGTAAATCGTGGTTTGAATGAATGTGTAGAAGTTGCGCAAAGACTCACAGTATTCAGTACCAAACACGAAATGTGCTTTAAACAATTCGTCAAATGCCCCAAGTGAACTGGTTGCTTTGCAAGGTATGGCCATCTTGTCCACTATGATGAAGAATCCATGGACCGATTGTTTGGAGGTACCAACAGCAAGAAGATAGGGTTGACGGGTCTGGACGATGGAATCCAGATGTCCCTGAATGCTGTTCCCGATCTGTAAAACAAGCAAGCAAACCAGAAAACCAGCAACATCTCGTCAGTTGAGAATTTACTAGGTTACACTCAAAATTACATAAAAATTAAAATTTGACATACCTTTCTGAACACCACAAGGTTCCCCATTGCTTGAGTGGCTGACATTTTCCCTGGCTTCTTACGGCCTTGCGCAGACGGGGGAAGTAAATGGAGTAACAGCAAGATTGACGACAGGTCACTGTCCCAACCTAACAGAAGACAGTCACACAAAACAGGCCATGCAGCATTAATAAACATTAAAAAATCTTTTAAATAAACAGATTATTTTGACCATTTTACATTTTAAAAACCTCTAACACATAATGTAAACAAACAGCAATTTAAAATATTTTGGATTCTTCCAAAGTTTACACCGAAGGATCATAACTTACCATATAACTCTTCATTCCCTGAAGGGGGTGATTCAGCTGCTTGTATGAGCTCTTGCAGCTCGGCACTAGAAGACAGGCATTTACTCTGTTGAATGGCTCTCTCTTTAAATAGGGTTGGCCATCTCTCGAGCAGCTTTGCTGAGGTCTCCTCACTAAACATTGAAACGAAGTCTTGCTCAATCTGTGAAAAAGTAATGTAGAGGTCAAAATCCATGCATGAAAAGGTGTAAATAAAACATTATTTTTAATGTTAAAAATCATACTTACCAGGCCCTTAACATCTGCAAAGCGCGGGAATGTCGCAAGGACGTGAGGTGATTGTTCCTCATCATGAACCATCTTTTGCCGAGCACTAAATGTTTGCTTCATCTTCAGCCGCACGGTGTCTTCATCAGAAGCATGCCTCATGAATGATATCGCCTCCCTCAGTTGCTCCTCACTCAGCTCCGGCTCTCTAACATCTCGCTCAGCAGCTGGTCCTCCATGGCATTTGTTGTGTACTTGACTACCTCGTTCCATTGAGGATTTCCTTTGAATCGTTTTAATGCGCCAGGCCAGGTATCCCGAGCCGCTGTCTGGGTCATAGTAATGTTCCTATACAACAGTTCCGCAAAAAAATGCCAGCATTAGGGTATTAGGTGATGATACATTTTTCTTTTACAATTACATAAAGAATGGGACCATATACAGATGTATACAGATGTCAAGTTTATGAATACAGTACATATAGTTTTAAAAAAAAAACAGACTGCACACATACAACCTAGCTTTTCGCCGCCAGTAATAGCATATCTGCCGAGCTAATAAGGCAATTCAGGAGAGATAGCAGAGAAGACAACTGTCTACGGGAGAAACGGACAGCGCGACCTCGGGTTGAAGCTGTGTCGGCATACAAAATCCCTCCCTTGCAGCCTTAAGATTTGATAACACCTTTCAGATAAGTAGAACTACACAGTCTTCCTGTGCTAGTAGGCTAGGTCTTGATGTTATGAAATTAGGCTATGCTACGATCACTTCCAGAGTAATCTTTTTTAGGACTATTACTGTGTTTGTGTGTGTGTACACTCTCACATGAACCCCGGACAATTGGCGCCGTGCGGCAGCCTCCAGAGCTGGTGTGGGAATGTGGGAATGTGTATGTATTTTGAAAGCGCTTTGAGTCAACTTCATAGTTGTGATACTGCGCTATATAAATACATGTTGTATTGTATTGTATACTTACATAGCCTTTTTCCGAAAAAGGGTCCTTCAGGTTTGGGAAGACTGATACGATTCCCTTTGCATACGTCTCCCGTATCTCTCTTGAAGGTGTTGTGCTTTAAACAGAAAGTACACAATTAGCAGTTGAATTACATCACCACCACCTAGAAGAGTTAGAGCACAAACAAACTTCATACTATCAAGCATATTACCCATGGGTTTCAGTCATGTCTGCCACCACCATGTTGACCATCTGTCTTCTAGAGGAGTCAGTAAGTGTCTTTGTCCTTCCGTATTCTTTAAGGAGTCTATCTCCACCGGGCTTCTTCTGTAAGATGGTTTCGACAATCTGCAAAGGACATAGTAGAGTAACTTAAATGATCCCGGAGGGAATTGAAGTGTCCAGCAGCGTACACAAATAGAAATTATAATATGCATTGTACGGCACATTAAACATAGCACACACGTATACAATCAGACATTAGGCAGATTAAATATCCATCACCCATCTGCATACAACCGTCATTACCTGGAGAGAGAAAACAAAAACCTTGGCATGAATTGAAAACCAGTTAACAATTATAAACAAAGATACTTACTTGCTCTGCTTCATCATCTCTTGTGCGCTTTGGAGACAAGATAATGGTGTCATCTGAATCACACGACACAGGGGATACATCGGCTAGAAAACAGAAGTGGGGAAGGAAAACACTAATGAACAAGACGGCTTTGACTCAGTCCTACACAAGAACACTGTTCTATTAACAGGTGGCTGCATGTCCATTTGTTAAGTAAGTTAAGGAAGACAGCCTCTTTAACATCCACAAACCTCTCAGAAGTTTACGTGAAATGCAGTGTGACTGCTTTCATACAATTACAGTTGTAAAAATAACTATCTAAGCAACAAACATTTTCAGGTTCAACTATTTAACACCCACCATCATCTTCAGCAGCAGTCAGCTTTAAAACACCACAGTTTGGATCCTGCACCACATCTTCAAACACATCTTCGTCAATTTCAGTGCCAGAATGATCATAAAATTTAAGCCCTGCCTGGTGTTTGGGCTGTATGTCGAATTTGATAAACGCTAGAGCAAGACAAATGTATAGAATATTAGAAAATTACATGACATACAATCAAAATACTAACCAGACAGCATTTGACTCTTTACATAAATATATACCTTGGTTTAGAAAAGTCTGTAGCGTGGGATCCGTGATTTTAATGTATTTTTGCTCCGCCTTGTATTTGACCTTCACCAACATCCTAACAGTAAAAATAAGAGTAAGACAAAACACAAGACATTACAACACTGAATGCAGCTACTGTAAAATAGCACGTTATCTTACTGAGTATACAGAAAGCAGGTCCCCTCTTATACTCTCATATCAACCCGTGTGTGAACCTGACGATACAGTGTTCCAACAGAGCTGTTGGACTTGGAGCCTCACCACATGTATTCGTTGGTAACATACTCAGCCATCACTGATGCATTTTTCAGGTAGTAAAATAAAGGTTGCTGCAATTAATGTTGAAAACACAGTATGTTTCACAACTCAATTTTGATTAATGCCTAATTCCCGTCGGCCTGATGACTTACACAAAAAAGCAAACTAGAATATCAAACTGACCATGTGTATGATATACCATCCATAAGGTTTTAAGTCATCACTTACACAATCCTTCCCAAAATAACATTTGTACCAAATAACGTTGCCGTTACATCACGTGACTCAAATACCATTGCCCCATTAACTCAAAATACGGCTGTCTGGCATCCGAGTTACTTGGCGGTAAACCATGTAGCTAATGTTAACCTAGCCTGCTGGTTTTTATAGACGTTAGCTAGTCAGTGAGGGGTATCCAAATGCTAATCGATGAACCAACGTTTGCGAGCTGGCTTGGATGCTGTATAAATAGCCAGATGAAAGTTGCGCTCACAAGTAATGTGTCGTATCTGGTATTCAGTCACGTTTATCTAACATGATAAACACAGATAGTAGTACAGACAATGATAATTGCCAAGGTAACATGCTAACTTCATCCGACATGTTGGCAGTTGGCAAGGCTTGATGGAAGTACCCTTTACCCCTTAACGAGTTTTCAACAAAGTACAGTGAAAAGCACTTGTTCAGAGTGGGAAAACACACTTTGTGTAACCAAGTGCATGAAAAAAGCTTTCTGAGCGTAGGCGCTCGTTTAGACACTCTGTACAGCCGTTTCAGGGCTTAAAGCAAACGTTTGACAACGAACATTGATTTCGAGTGAAATGAAGGTTTCCCCATGCAAAATGTGTTACTTCTAACAAGTGTATTTAGGATAATATTTATTCACCAACCTTCACTTGGGAGTTGATCCTTCAAGTTGTGAAAACTTCGGGCCCGTAGTAGTATTTCGCTGTCGGAGTGAAACGCTACCGTACCGTTGGTCTGTCTGTGTGAGAAGTGAAGACGACAAGAAGACGACATGGTTGTACGTGAACGTGACCTTCTCTGAGGAGGCTGGGCCAGAGAGCTTAGCGACACCTGTCCCAATAGTAAACTCAAACATAGATCTTTTAAAGAAATGTTTTTACCAAAAATATTATTTCCTGCAGGAAAGAGCATGGGCTGCAGTGTGTAAATAAGAACTATGTGTTTTATTATATAGATATTTTATTTTCTAAAATGAAAACCAACCGTCGAGAAAAGGGGGTGTGGCTTCTTTAACTCTCATAATTTTAACTCTGTACTTTAACAAAGGCGCAGGAGTAAAATTTACTCCAGCTTCAGTTGATTTGACTCTATTAGAGTAAATAACACTTAACACTGTCATTTTAACTCTTGTGATTTTACTGTGCATGGTTCCATCAATTATGGTAAGTCACCAAGGCCCTCGATCAGCAAAGCATCTGCACATCACACCACCTTGACTGACTATTGGTATTTTATTCTTATTGTGAAAGGTTGTGTTAGCTTTATGCCAACACATAACAGGACCCATGCGGAATCATGAACAGTGACCTTATCGGGGGTGAATGTAGTGCCTTAGAGGTTTGTCTGGATTCTTTTATGACTTCCTGGATGAGTAGTTATCCTCTTGGCAGATTTTTGGTAGGCCAGCCACTCCTGGGAAGATTCACCACTGTTCCAAGGTTGTTGTTGTTGTTGTTGTTGTTGTTTTTCCCCCAAATAGAGATAATTGTTTCCACTGTGGTTCCCTGGAGTCCCAGAGCCATAGAAATGGCTTTGTAATGTGATGGTGACTGTGATACAAAGTAACTCAGGATTTTATTTTTTTCAGACAGAGCCAGCTGGTGTTGGATAACTTCAAAAAATTAATCATTTGAAAATTCTATTTTATGTTTACTCGGGTTGTCTCATATTACATTTTATTATATACACAAGTGTTTTACTGGGAAATATGCCATTCGTATTTTTCATACAAACTACATCTAGGACAGTGAGTAAGGTATTTTCCAATATCTTCACTCATGAAGATAAATTGTTTTGATTAATTTGTGTATTTTTTGTTTGTGAATGTGTCTATATCATAAAAAGAAAGTTACACACTGGCTTGAAGATATGAAGCTTATCTTCTTGTGTTGAAAAACTCATTTTTCATATGAAATACATCAGAGATCTGAATTACATATTTAAATAATATTGGCTGGCATTGAGTGGTATATCAGATATATTCCACTCGTCTTCCACTCATTCAGTATCATGCTAGATGAATGGAATATATCTGATAGACCACAAAAAAAGCCAACCAATATTATTATTATACATACACACTTCATATCAGCATTCTCGAAGGCCGACGCTAGCTTACCCGCGACTCGGTGCTGTTAGTGTGGCAGTCCAGTTAGCTTCCAGCCGGTGTAGCAGTAGCGTTAGTAAAGGCCGACGCTAGCTTGCCCACGATTCAGTACTGTTAGTGAGGCAGTCCAGTTAGCTTCCAGCCAGCGTACGAATAGCATTAGCCAACACTACCTTAGCCGCGACTTGGTGCTGTTAGCGCAGCAATCAAATTACCTTCCAGCCGGTGTAGTGTTAGCAAAGGCCAATGCTAGTGCAGTCAAGCCAAATATTATTATTATTTTCCCTGTGTAATTTACTTAGTTACTTTTAAAATCAACATCGACAGCTACACACAACGGAGCGACCTGGCAGCCAAAATTCCTTCCGCTTTTAACGAAGCAAACCTCACGGCCATGTTTGTTTACAAACTGTCACAGTCACTCGCTAGCGCGGAAGTTTTGTGTCTCCGTCGTGTCTCGTTTCCATTTTTTCTATGTCCGTTGGTCTGTTTTTTTCTTGTAAATATGCATGAAGAATATTTAATGAAGTTTTGGTAGCCTTTCGGGTGTTCGGCGCATTTTTAGTTTCAGTTTATTTATTTAGTGCTTAAACCTGGCACTGGATTCGCCTCGTCTTCTCACTCTCCCAGTCGACAAAAAAAAAAAGATTGTGTGTGCATGTGCAGCAGAAAAGTTTTGTCATTGGATCTTCACATGAGCTCTGACGTATGATGTCTTGACAACGTGCAATATTATAACAATATTGCACGTTCATTCTCCATTGTGGAGAGTGGCATGATACATGGAGGATAAGCGATATGATAACAGTATTGCATGCCATCAATAAACCCACTAGGAATAGAACACATTTTTATTCCATGGAAAAAGTGTCCCGTATGTATAATAATACTCGATAGCACACTAAATAGAGTAGATATAGCGATAATCTTGGATTATGCATGTTGTCAGAAATAAAACTTTGCATGTTACAGTTTCTCTGAGATACAGTCAGTAGATACCTATACAGTTCAATATATCATGTTTTCCTTTTTAATTCTGTTTTAGGGGTTTATTTACACTTTATTTTTTATTTTTCCTCTTTTCTCTGCAGTTTGATATCGGAATCCCACCGATAACCAACTGCTGTAACCAACACGACCGCTGCTACGACACGTGTGGACAAAGAAAACTTGACTGCGATAAACAGTTCCAGGTTTGCCTGAAGACCATTTGTTGGAACCTTCTGGACGTGCTGGAGCTGGACCAGAGCGTGCAGGGTAAACACAGGGAAATCATTTTAGAGGGACAAGTGACAGTCTAAAATAATCACTTGGGATAATACTTATATATTTATTCATTCATACCGATGTACTGATGAAATGCAAATCCATAATCCTAATAACTCTGAACGCTGATTGTGTACATGCTCCTCTCGTGAGCTTTGTTATTCACAATCATCCAGACGCAGTATGAAGCTTGAACATTTATTTTTATCAGAAGCCAATAAGGCAATGCTGTTGTTTTTTTGTTATATACTGAAGACATTTGGGTTTGAGATGAAAAAATGAATATGAGATGAGAACTTCAGCTTTCATTCCCTGATGTTTACATCCTGACGTGTTAAACAACTTGCCACCTTTTGTCTGAATTCACCCATTTTTCAACTGATCAAAAATATTGGAACATGCCCCTGACAGGTCTTTCTTGTTGCCCAGGTGTGTTCTGATAATTAGATTGATTGTTTAAATGATTAATAGCTCAGAATGTCTGCTCTTGGTTTGAGTCCTGGGTTTCACCTGTGAAAACTGCATGTTGTTAAAACGGTTAAACCAACATGAAGACCAGAGAGCTGTCTCCGGAAGAAAAGCAAGTCATTTTGAAATGGAGAAAAGACAGAAAATCGATTAGAGCCATTGCGTTAGCATTGGGCATGACCTATACAACAGTGTGGGATGAACTGAAAATGAAAGAAACCACTAGTGTACTAAGAACAAGACAGAAAAAACAGGTCAGCCAAGGAAAACAACAGCAGTTCATGACAAACATTGAGAGAGCTGTGAAGAAAAACCTAAAAAGAACCTCCACAGGACAGCGGTGAAGGAATCAGACTGCTGTTTGAAGACGAGATCAGAAATATAGAAGCCACACCACAAGATACAAGCCACATTAGCAGTAAAGATCTGAAGGCTAAATGTAAAATTCTGTAGTCAAGTCAGGTTTATTTGTATCGCGCTTTTAACAAAAAGATTGTCGCAAAGCAGCTTTACAGAATTTGAACGACTTAAAATATGAGTTAATTTAATCTATCCCCAATGAGCACGACGGTGGTGAGGAAAAACTCCTTCAGGTGACATGAAGAAACCTCGAGAGGAACTAGACTCAAAAGGGAACCCATCCTCACCTGGACAACAACAGACAGCATGACTATAAGATTAACAGTTTTAACATGAAGTCAGTTTTCTTGATGTTATAACTCTTCATTATGACATCAACATAACATCAACTTCTGTCAACCATTTATGACCACATGGAAACAAGACCCAATAGTCAGCTGACCTTTATTCATTCACATTCAATGAGACACAGTAAGTGACATTCACTGGACAGCAGATGTGGAATTATTTGAAGTGTGACTTTAATGTGGGAACCATGATTTCTTACATGTATGTACGGTGTGTATGTATGTATCGTAGGGTGAATCCAGATATATTGGGACACTTTTGAATTTCCAACTTGTCTAAATTTTCTTGGTATTAATCAAACAAAGTCCCCCACACGTGACCCATCTCTGAAATCCTCACTGCATTGACTATCTACATGTGAAGGAACAGTATTTAAACCATATTCTAAAGAAGTTTGTCAAGGATGACTGAAAAGCATTGTGAGATGTTTGAAGAAAAAGAACTTTATTTATCATCTGTACACTTAAGCACAGTGAAATTCCTCCTCTGCATTTAACCCATCTGAAGCAATATACAGACACATGCACACACACATACCCAGAGCAGTGAGCAGCTATGCTACAGCCCCTTGGGGGGT
>JAPEKN010000012.1:47283231-47296914 GCA_028877435.1 Cathorops dasycephalus
TGTGCAAAACACATTTTCCACATATTTCACATGTGAGAAATCACATGTGAAGTTCATGTGTTTTTTCTGTAAGGGTGAAGAAGTCGTCCTCATTAATGATAGACCAAGGTTATGAAGTGTGATTTATCAATGTGAAACTCTGAATCTATATCATGGAGTCTATAACCTCCACCTATATTCATCTTCTCTTCAAAAAAAAGTGTAACAATTTTGCATTTTATATTCTCAATAAAGGCAATTAAGAGATCCAGAGTCAATTCACACAATTGGATTTGTGCGTGTGGAGAGGATTTCATGGTCGACTGCTAATATAGCTCACCATAATTAACACTAATGAGCAATTATTCAAATAGTTTTCAATGTGTCATAACAACGCTGTGCACAGCTCCGTCTACTAGTAAAGACAAAGAAACAAAGGAAGACTGCGGATTTTTAATAACCAACTTTATATGAGGAATTTTGTGAACCACTTAGAAGCCTTTGCTAGGCTTAGCAATTCCCTTTTCTCATTCTCTTCATCTGTTGCACATTATTAAAATAGAACTTTGACATTATGCATTGCACCAGAGATAATCTACCTACAATATAATACAATATAAGATACATATAAACAAGATAAAGCACCTTTTGTGTTCTAGTAAATAATAGTAATAATAATAAAACATTTGGATGACATCTAGCTAACTGATTGTGGATTTGGTATGTAGTAACATCAGTGCATGAGAGGAATTCCTAATAAGGGGTTCATGCGCAAGAGTTTTCCTTGTTAGCACCTGAGTTCATCAAATCAAACAGAAATTATACTGAATTTAGTCACGGAAAAAAAAAGGCTTTCCGAACGCCCTCTTTTGAGGAGACCAAATTAAAACTTTGAAAGCTCAACCCCTTTTTTTGCACAGTATTTTTTCTCATTTCCTCTAGAAACTATAGAGTACCAGCAAGAATGATTTGATGAATGTATCCGCTACATGTTCCCTTCAGTTAGAGGACATTTGTGTTCACATTACAATAAAAATCAAAATAATATAGCACCAATTACGTTTATACAAAAGCTAATACATTGAATGTCACTGCAATACAGTAAGGTAAAGGGGTATGAAAGCGTATTTCTATGAAGCGTACAAAATAGGCACATTGATGTCGTTCAGAAATGGAATATCATTTGGTACTGTTGCACAGAAGGAAAAATAAAAAATAAAACCCATCTACAACATGTGGTGAATGTGTCATGCATAATTTGAAAAAAAAAAAAAAATCTCAGTTAACTTTCAAGTACTCTTTTTTTTCAATTATTTTCTTTTTTCATGAAATACAGACTCTGTAACTTGTTCCACTTCAAGGTAGAGAAAATAAAGTTATTTGTAAAAGTTGGCTGGCAAACCAGCTAGTTCATTTCATATTTATAAACTTTATCACATGTCCTCACCATCACGTGAAAACATTTACAAGAAGATACAAGGTAATAAAGTGACTAATTAAAAAGTTAAACCATTTCTTAGAGGAGGGGCATACAATCTCATTCTCATTTACAAACTTGTCTTGATCAACTAGTGGATAATATAGTTCCCTCCTCCTTAGTAGCATCTACTTCTCAGTTAATGGATTCCGAAGTGTCCTTCCTTAATGGAATCTTAAAACCAGTGAGTCTTTGGCCAAACAGCTTGCTAAGGAGGCTGTTATGTGACTCTGCAGTATGATAAGATTGCGCCTCCACGGACTTGACCCCAAGCTTGGGACGGGATTTGTTAAATGAATTGTTCAGGGAGGTTACGGACACCTTGGAGGTGGTAGAATGAATGGTTCTACCAGGCACACTTTTTTTCCCTCTGCAATCCCAATTCAAATGACGGATGAGCTCTCCTTTCTTGGTTGAAAAATTGTCAGAGCCTCTCTTTGGTTGTAAGTCCAGAGTTCCTATTTTGTGCTTTGAGATCATTTTGTTACTGGTCATTTCATCCTTTACTGATGTGAGCACAGGATAGTCAACAGAAATGTCACCTTTCCGTTGACCGGCCAGTCTGTCACATTTGTTGGACCGGAATTTCTTTTTGACTTTTGGGTCAATTCCAAGATTCTCACGTGTAACAGTGGATGCTGTCCTTGGTGAACTTGGCACCATTTTGAGCTCTTTCCTTTTTTTCAGTTTCACACAGTTCTTGTCTTCAACTGTAATGGAGCCGAGGGAAATCTTGCCATGATTTACACCTGCAGCATCTGTGACTCCAATGGTTCCAGACTTTGTGCTATTGTCATGGCTTTGTTTCATGTTTTCCTCTGACTTAGCAGACGTTCTTTCTTTAACCAAGACACATATTGCCTGGTCAATATTGTTTATGACTTGCTCATTTTCATTCCTCCCAGTAGATTCACATTCATTTTTCTGGTCCTGTCTCTGCTGATTTATCTCACTGGAAAGTGATGGCAGTCTGATCACATTAGGACTGCAGTCCTCTTTAGGCGAAGGGACTTCTGTTTGATGGCTTTTCATGCTTTTACTTGTTTGATCAGGAAATTGCAAACTGCACAGATCTGAATCTGTCTCCTTCTCATCTGCATTTACCAAATCAGTGCATTCTTTCATCTTGTTATCAGGGACACTTCTCTCATTTAGGATTGGATTTGTTGATGTGGTCTGGATTGATCCGCAGTCATCTTCAACCTTAACATCACAGATCTCAGTCAAGGAACCCTTGTTTTCTGTACCAACCTCTTTGGTATCTGTGTCTGGAATGTCTTGTGCATGCACGTCTTTATTATCTTCTTCCTTGGTCATTGTGTTTGCGTTAAGGGTGTTTTCAGCAGAAGTCGTTTGGGGCTGACGCTGCCCCACTACTTCCAGAGCTCCAGAAAGGTCTTCTGCCACGTCCTCAATTTTTACACTTGTATTATTTGTGTCAGTAGGCTGTTTGTCATCATCAGTGCTGTTGCATGTAGAGTTGTCCATGACTGGTTTCAGACCCTGTATGTCTGTACTCTGAGGTAAGTGTACAGATGCAATGCTGGTAATGTTCAAGCTGTTTTCTTGGGAATTCTCAGTCAGTACCTTCCTCTTCTTATTTGGTGGAATATCAAAGTCATCCTCTGTGGACTTGCAAGGTGTGCCAGGTCTCCCCACTCCCCTAAACTTAAATATCTTACAACCACCTGCCAGATGTTTCTCCATATGACGATCAAACTGTTCTTTCTTAGAGAAAGTATAGTTGCAGGTACTGCAGATGAAAGACTTCTTAATTACATGCATAACATCGGCACAGAGCTCACATGTGTACAGGGTAGTGTGCTTTGAATCAGGTTCATCCACCTCCTCATGTTCACTTTTTAGGTGATCTTTAAGCTCCTTTGCTTGCTGATATGAGACTGGACATTTGTGACACATGAAAATCTTTTGCAAATTGTGAACCACCAAGTGTCGCTGAAGCTTAAATGGTTTTGGAAACTGCTTGCCACAGTGGTGACAGTCCCGTGAGGGATCTTTGCAGTTGGGATGCATTTCAACATTTTTGGGGGTAGTGTCTGCTTTGGGTAGAACTTCAAGAGGCGTGAGTATACTATGTTTACTTCCTCCTCCGGCACCTACTACTTTGCTCTTTATAGTTTCAGGCTCAC
Organism: Cathorops dasycephalus; assembly: GCA_028877435.1. Lineage (NCBI taxonomy): Eukaryota > Metazoa > Chordata > Actinopteri > Siluriformes > Ariidae > Cathorops > Cathorops dasycephalus. Next base: position 47,286,838 of record JAPEKN010000012.1, read on the forward strand.
ACATATCTGAGGATTTTTGCTCTACTCCAGAGACATCTGTATCAGCTTTCCTCTCCTCCTTAGATGATTTCGCATTCTCCCCTTTGATAGACTTTTTTGACTGATGTTGCATAATTGAAGAGATGAAGTTCTTCACAGCATTCTCCTGCATAAAACAGCCTGGCATATCCAGCAGGGAACTTTGAGACTGACCCTTTCGAGCAAACTGTGTGGCATGCTCCCGCAGGTGTTCATTGTACATCCACACGTCCGATATTTCCTTCAAGCACATGCCACAAGTCCAGACACCTGCTTTATTCTTGACATGCTTCTCCCTAAGATGGTCTCGAAGTTGCTCACGGGAGCTAAATTTGCGCTGGACACACATATAACAAGTTGGAGGAGGTGAAGGATTATGAGAAAGCTTGTGGAAGTCCAGCTCTCCTAATGTAAGGAACCATGTGAAACACACTTTGCATTTGTACTGCTTGTCCTTGGGCTTCAGTCCAGTCTCAATTCGTTTCCTATTCCTGCGTTCTGTAGGTTTCTTGGGGGATTTCTTTGGCACAATGGCCTCAGCCACAGACAGATCTCTTTCAGACTCAAAGAGTGGCATCTCAGGGAGCTGAAACGTAGTGTTGAAGTTCTGAATGTCAATGCTTGGGAAACGAGAGACATTATCTTGAACACAGACCAACTGCAGTGGGCAAGGCTCATCAGATTTACAGGTTTCCTGGGCATCTGACTCTGTGTCTATATTTTTGTCTTCAGTTCCATTTCGGTTCACTGTAGGTTTTAGGATGGCATCTTCTGTATGGCATAAAAAGTCACTAATTCTAGTGTCTTGAGTGTCTTCATGCCTAACCTGATGATCGGTCGTGACATCTTGCGGAAAACTTTTCTGGGGTGAACTTTTGAGAGTGTTGTTATGGCACATCTCAAGCATTTTAGCATCATCAAGTAATATAGCTTCGTATTCACAATGGTCATCCAGACTGCTAGCAAATATAGTGCCTGGCTTTTTCTTATACTCCTCATTGCTGTCAGAAAATGTGTTAGAGCCAGTATAGTCAGAAACTAAGCCTGACATTTGTTTCTGCTTTTTGTTACTTTTGCCATAAACACGTGCACACTTTTTCCTTTTCATTTCATCATTCCTTGGGAATAATTGGGAGAATGTGTTTTCATCATCAAAGAGATCTTTGAGGTCAGTGCCCAGGCCACTGGGGCTGATTGGTGGACCTTTATAACTCTCACAGTGGGAACCGTTTTCAACTGCGGGATAACTGCTCGACTCACTTTTGATCGGAACTGAAGGATCCTGATTTGGATCACAGGTTTCTTTAATGCCAATATATTCCCCAGAAGTGGTGTCATTTGCTTGTCCATTATTTTCTAAAGCATTTAGGCTTGTACAACTCTCTGGTTTTGTTGTTGTATCGTCTCCTTCAGCTCCATGGTGGTACATTTCAGGGCACGTGGGCAAAGTTGGTGTCTCATGCGCATCAACACAAGCACTTTCTATGCCCTGAATGTCTTCTGTGATTTTCACCTCTTGATAATTGGGACTGTTAGCTGGGCTCAGTTTTCCACTTGACTTGGGACATTCTGGTTGTGATATTGTGGGAAAATCTGGGGAAATGGCCTGTAAGATGTCCGTTTTAAGTATACTGAGCAATTCCTCTGGGAAAGGGTCTTTCTTTACTAGTTTGTGAATGAACCCTTCGTTGGTGACGTCCATGCTCTTGCTTCTTTTAACTTTGTTGTTTTTCTTTGCTTTCTCAGTTACTGGAGGCATGTCCTCCTTGTCATTACCCAGTGTATTTTTTGAAACAAGTGATTCTTTTGCCTTTTCTTCAAATACCAAATTCAGAGCTGCTAGATCGCAATGTGTTGCAGGTGTGCCATCATTGGCGGTGTTCAGCAAGACCACTGGATCAAGGATCCTCATGTTATCTTTCAGCTCCTTATTTACTGGGTGTGACACAAAGCCTTGGCTGTTCAAAGTTGGCTTTTGTGCTGTAATTCCTTCAGTTTTAACTGTGTGCTTCATGGCTTTGTGTCGCTTAAGTCCACGCAGAGTACGGAAATACAGCAAGCATATTTCACACTGAAATTTCCCTTGAACTGCATTGTGTGTGGCACCCTTTTTTGGTAAGGACTTTACTTCTGGCTGTTTTGTGCACTGTCCCGTTACCGAGTTTGACAAACTTGTGAAACTTATGGATCCTGTTGGTAGCTGCTCTTTAGGATTTGGTGTTTCTTGAACATTGGACATAATAGGGTTCTGAGGCAATGCATCAAGCTTGAAAGCAGTTATCTGACTCTCCATATTCTCAGCATCTGTCTTCCTTAGAAGATTGATGTTTAAGTCCATGCATTCAATAGCATCAAGGGAAACATGGCAAGTGCTCATATTATCTTGGTGAAGTTTTGAGAGTTGTTCTGTATCATCTGGAGCTCTGTGTTCCACATGGTGATTATTGGTGGGTGAAATGCAGCAGTATTTAATATCATTCTGGTTGGTGGTGTCATGGAAATGTGGTATGTCCAGTTTGACCAAGTGATCATAAGTAGTTAATTCAAGCTCATTTTGAACATGTATTGGACTGAGGCGACAATTTGACGATAGTTGCGTATTGAGAGTCAGAGCACAAGCACTGAGGTTGAGGCTGTCTTTAGGGCTTGACTTAATGTTGGAATGAACATCAATATTTTTGTTTAAAGTTTCAGAACTGAGGCTGCAGCTAGTGAAGTGTGCTTCGCTGTAATTCATTGGGCTTAGTTTGAATTCATACAATGTATCTTTGTTTTGGGGGGCATCCAATATTTCTGTTTTCTCATTTGCCTCGTAAAAAGCTTGTTTGGAGATGCTGTCCACAGCTAACATTGTTCTGGGGCTAGATATTTTGTTTTCTGTTGTCTCTGCAAAGTTCAGATTGGAAGCAAAAGAATTACTTATCTCAGTAGCTGTGTTTGATGTCTCACAAGTATGTAGTGACCTCGCAATAGCCACATCTGCAGAACTCTTAAAGGTTAGTGTCTCTTCCATCAAAGCAGGGCTAATTATGTTAATATTGGTCCAACAACTTGACAATAGACTCTTTTCTCCTTGCAAGGGGGAACTCTTTGGAGGAACATAGGGAGAAACCACTGGTGATGGACTGATTGGTGGTACAGATTCTAGTTTTGGATCCTCATTAACTTTGTTTTGTCCATTCTCTCCACATAAATTGTGTGCATCAGAAAATGTCATTCTCAATGTGGCCTCACAACTTGGATCCTCTTTGTTCATTTGTGATTGCTCGTGAGTGCTCACTGGGTCTGTGTAATTTCTCAGAATTTCATGTGACTGAGCATCTTCGCGATGAGGAGACTTAATGCTCTCAAGGACTGGATCATTATCTGGCATTACATTATTTCTTGCTCTCTCCACTGTGTCAATTTCAGGCTCATCAACTTGTGTGCTTTGATTTACGGATGCAGATTCAAGCATGTCTTTGTGATCGTTAGTAGCATTCGTTTCTTTGAACATCTCTTCTGCTTGGCTGATTTCCTGTTTGAGGGCCTTTCTGCTATCATCTTTTAACATATCTGGCAATTTTGACAAGGCATTTGGACTACAGGGAGAGCCCTCGGAATTAAAATCGTCCGCAATGGATTCTTCAGGATTAACCTTCCCTGTCTCTACTGGTGGTTCACAAGTTTTATGATCAAACATAATAGATGGTAACTTTGATTCTTCTGAGTCACTGATTGAAACACAAGTGCTTGCAGGTTGTAGCTCATTTACCTGTGTGTCCTTGTTACGCAGACTGACATCATTACTCTCATTATCACTAGATTTTTCTGTTTTGCTCCCTAAATTTGACTCACAAATATCACCTGTTATAAGCTTGGGTGGCTGCTCCGATAATGTTTTATTCAAATCTGATGAGCACTCGGTAAGTTCTGCCCCAGGATATCGAGAGTCCACTCTTTCAGACTCATTTCTGAACCCAGTCTCTTCTGTTGTTTCATCATCCTCTTTTTCCTGCTCTTCCCTGCACACTGTTTGCTGAACAGTCGATTGAGCTGATTCAAGCCCTGATGATAAAGAATCTGAGATCACTTCTAAGCTTTTCATGAGATTTTCTGTGTATATTTCCTGTTCAATCATCTCTTCTGACTTGTTTGTAGTTGTGCCCAGAGGATCACTCCTCCCAGTTTTCTCCTCATTGTTTAGTTCTGCTGGTTTCTCTGTGGATAGAATATTTAATTCTGCACCATCCTTTACATGTACGGTTTCTGCGCCTAAATGAATTGGGGTGTCTGTCACAGTGGGGTGTGTTGGGGTGTGAAGGCATTGTTGTCCACCCATTAACCCAAACTGGACTGGACTGGACCATGGCAGGTCAGGTTCGGAGAAAAGTTCTGAGTGGGTGTCTGTTGGTGCAGCAAGTCCTAAGCTTTCTGATGGGCAAACCACCTCCATACTACTCTGATCACTCTCAGTTTGATGATCATCCAATCTTAATGGTGAAAATTTACTCATAGTCAAGTGCTTTGGTGGCTCATTGTCTAGTGGAGAAGGACTACTTAGCTTAGCTGACTGGAGCTGGCTCTCAAGTTCTGTCACAATTCTCTTAATCTCAAGCTCATCATCAGAGACACAACCATTGAGATTTGGATGGTAGTCCATTATTTTCTCGGTCAGTGTGAAAGGTACTGGGTTAAAGCAGGTCTTTTTATCATTTACCATGTCTGAATCCTCTTTGTACTGTGCAATCTCATCTGGCAGTTCAGGAGACACATCAACCATCAAGCTCCAATCTCTCTGCTCTAATAAGGGTGAAAAGGATGACTCAAAAAGCTCTTTCTTGTCAGCCGCAGTCTCTATCGGACTGAAGCCTTTGGTTAGCTGAATATCTGGGTACAGGTTATTGTCAAATCCACCAACTGTAAGGTCACCAAACATTGATGTTGTATCAAATGAAAGGGGTGATTTTATAAGACTCTGTTCATGTTCTAATGTATAAGGCATAAGACAGGTTCTGTCTTTCTGTGGGAGTGCATCATTAAGTTTAGCAGAAGATAAACACACTTCATCCATAAGTGAACTGCAAAGTGATGGCGGGTCAGAGAACAAGTCACTCGGATCAGTCTTTGTTTCTTTGACTGTGGAAATATCATTACTAAAGTTCTCAAAGGAAGCCGGTGAGGATTCTGAATCTTGGTGTGGCTCTTTCTTCTTGTGTAATGTTTTCCCCTTTGATGAAACATGATCTCGCTTGATTTCTTTATCATTTTTGGTCTTCACTGAATTCATTGTTATTCCAGTCCTTCTGAGATGCATGCTACCTTGTTTGTAATCTTTGTAGTCTTTGCTGAGTGGTGTGACCTCCTCTGTGTTTGCAGCAATTCCCATTTCAGAGCCATAGTGGTCCATTTTCTCCTCTACCTCTACTCTGGTGGTTTTGAATCTTGCAAGGCTGACAGTACTTTTAGTCAAGGTATGCTCAGATGCAGTCTCTTCTGTTGTACTGATGACATTTGAACACTTTGACGTAGTATAACTGTCTTTGAGTTCAGAGAGTAAAATCTTGTCAGTGCTATAATGTTTTGTGTTTTTGGTGAAGGTCAAAGCTAATGATGTGCTTGACTCTTTGAGTATTCTTTGTGGAGATCTGTCCTGATCAAAGGAATCCTGGTCTTTTTTCTTAATCTCCACTCGTTTTTCACAGTCTGAATCTGTGCGATCAATGCTTTTCGGGCTACTGATGCTCTCACTGGAGACACTCACAGACGTGCTGAGTTCACTGCTGGTTGATGATCTGCTGCTTCGCCTGCGCACCCTCTGATGGCCAGATATTTCTTTTATTGAGGGTGGAGAGACAGTTTCACCTTTCTTCAGTTCAAAGCTGTCTATCTTGTCTTGCTTCCATGGACTTTCCCTGTTCTTATCTGCTCTTATTCTTCCTTTACACTCTTTTGTATATGTGTACTTGCAACGGATGCTCTGACTAAGGCGGCCCTGGCTGGCTATCTTCACAGGCTCACAGTCCTCATCTGAATCAGAGATGTAATCGTACTCCCTGAAAGTCGGATTCTGTACTGTGGGTGTCACCCTCTCCATCACAAGTGAGAACTGCATGTTTTTAGTGCCTTTCACATGGAGTTTATGAAGCTTATTTTTCTGCTGGACTATTTTGTGAATGAGCTCCTTACTCCAACTTCCTCCACTAATCCTTTTTCTTTTCCTCTCCTTCACTATTGGCCTCTGAGGTGTGGGACTCCTAGTGGCAGATGGGGATTGAGGAGTAGGTGTTTTAACTGAAGGGGTGCTGCTTTGTATAGTTTTGAGTCCACCTCTTTCCGAAAACGTTCTGGACAAGAGAAACCTAGGACCAAGCTCACTTTCATCTGTTGTCTTATTTGACTTTTGTGTCTCTTTAACCCACTCTGTGTGTGTGTTAGATTCCTCCAAAGTGGATTCCCTCTTCACAAGAGAGGCCTCCTCTCTGGTACCTTCTTTATGTGCCTCTGAATCATGGTTATTTTCTTTGTAGGTAACATCAGCATGTTTGCTCTCAGCAGTGAGGCAGTCAAAGTCTGCATCAAAGGTATACTTTTGCTGTGTTAATGATTTTTCGCTGGATGTGAATTCATGCTTACTTCGGCTCTCAAACATTACAGAGTCTTTGGTTTTTAGAGTCTGTCTACTAGACAAGCATTTTGTAGTTGTGATTTCATCATCTGCAAACGCATCAATAAAGCTACTATCAATTTCTGCATTGTCTGACTGATAACCAAGCCCATTCAGTGCCTCGGTGATGAGACTATCTAACTTAGCATCTTCCATCTCCAAGTCAGGGAGTGGTGCAGATGGCAGCATGAGTTTCATGGGATCATCCTTTGCATCAACTTTGGTTTCATTGTCAGGCATTATCTCCCCATTCTTGTTAAGCCCTAGCAGGGACATATGCAAATCAGATGAAGTCCGTGACATGGCAAAATTGGTACCAGATGAGATAGCTTTTGTGTGATCTGCATGAAATTTCCTTGTATCTTCCACTTTCTGAATATCTTTGAAATCATTTTGTGCAAATGTATGCTGTCCACAGTATTGCTTATGATCAAGAAAAGAAGCCAGGTTATTAAAATTCTGATCACACTGCTTGCATGTGAGAAGTACATCCAGTTGGTCAAGGTTTGCTGTGGCTAAAGAGCTAGCTAATAGCTGATGAGCTGAATATGGTGGTGGAGGACGGTGCTCTATCCCATAGCTGTCCATGCAACCTTTCCCACTTTCTACATTAGATTTTGCATGTCTGACATTTGTTGAAAAATTCACAATATTCTCTTTGGGTTTTTCTTGATTGTACTGCAGGCTACGTGAAACTTCTGAATGGTACTGATGCTGATTAGAACTCAGGCTGTCTAGTGATGCCTTACTTTGCGCCTGGTTATAAAACTGAGATGGAGAGGCCTTCTGGCTGTCATCAGAGCTACTGCTGGCAGGGCTAGTAGAGTCTGGTGAAAGAGAGGAACATGTGCTGCTAGTCATTTGGTTTTGTATAGGTGAGTGTGAGGGTGAATCATATGGGGACACCATCATTAGTTCCATAGTCGGAACATGTAATGGGGGGTAACTGGGGGTTCTTGGTGTGGATCCATTCACTCCATGAGTTACAGCAAAGTATAATGACTTACTTTTGGCATCTCCACCTTGGTTTTGGCTTGACTCCACTTTATTTGTAAACTGGCATGGTGATATTGTACTACACCCCTGCTTGACACTGTCTTGCCTCAGTTCTGAAAAAGCCTCACTGGGTCTATTGTTGGAAAAATCGTTAGAGCTTTTCTGGTTGTTATTTTTTTGAGACTTTCTATCCTCTTTCCAATCAGAGGGAGTTACCAAATAAGCCATATGCTGATTACTAAGTTGCCTGGAAAGCTCAATCCTGTTTTGGTTTGGCATGGCTGCAGTAAGACGGATCTGTTGCCAGGGCATGCGGCTGTTAATTCCTGCATTTTGTCTTTGGTCAAGGGGAGGTTGGCACTGAAATGGATATGGGGTGGAGTTTTGATCTAAGGGTAATGGGAAGGCTTTGTTGGGCCCTTCCCATGGCTGTGCTGCTACTCTACTATTTTTCTCAAGAGGTGCTGAGCCCACATGGATGATATTTGTTGGGGAACTGTTGTAATTCTTTTTTGAAAAGTGTATTTGAGGACCTTGACTCTGCGCAATATTTCTGATGTGATGTACACTGCCTTGAATAAGAATTCTTTGACTAGAAGTACTGTTTTTTGAATGACAACCTCTTTTGCCCCCTGCAGTAGCACCTTTATCCCTAGTGTCTACTGGACAATAACTGTCTGACTTGTCAGATAAAGCACTCCTTTTCTTATCTGCTTGTTGATTGTTTGATTCTTTGCTATCACCATTACTAACAGCATCAACTATGCTTCTTGTGCAATGCACAGATGATGGTATAGCATGGGGAGTCTGCACATACTGGGGAGGTTTGGAATGTAAAGTATATTGCCTATCCTCTGATTGTTCATAACTCAGTTTTGTATTGCTTTGCACAGCCTCGTGCTCCTCCCCAGAGGACTGAAAAGAAAATGAGTTTTGGGTCACTTGGTTAGGGCCCAAAGAGGCCTCTATTAAATCTTGTGGCTGTGGGTTCTGATCACAGGGAAAGGAATCTGCATTATCCAGCAATGGATACCCATACTGAAATGGTAATGGGACAAAACCATTGGGTTTGTTCACTTCCACAACATTGTTAGACTTGTGTACTGGAACTCCAAAACTAGCATTACTGAAAGCCCTGTCAGGAGACTGCCACATGTCAGCTCCACTCAGTTGAAAGTCAGGGAAAAGCATTTGGTTGACGGGTTGTGTGTTATTGGGTTCCAATGCACCAGGTTGCTGCTGAGGTGCAGTGGATGCTGGGTGCTGGTGAGAAGAGCCCCCTGCTGCAGAGCCCACTGGTTGTGAGGTATAGCTTGGAGATATGAGATTAGAGCCCTCTTGGAAACAGCGGTTGAGGTTGAACTCCTCCTGCTGCAGTTCTGCCTCTCGCTCTGGAATATTTGGTACATGAAACCTGTAGCTGCCTGAGACAGGGCCCCGGCTGGCCTCTAGCTTCTTGGGAGGTGAAAGCTTCTGTTGCGGGTAGGCGATCCCTATTGTGGGATTGGAACGTGGATTTGTAGTACTCAGTCTGCACAGCTGCTGTGGGTTAGCACGCTCTGTTTTTCCTGACTTTTTCCCCTTATCCCGAATACGACTTTTCCCATTGGGAGACTGAGGACTGACCTTGCCATTAGGCCATGTTCTATCACTGGCAAAGTTTGAACGGTTCTGTAACAACTTGAAATCAATTTTTCCTGCCTGTTGTGGCCGGATAACAGCTTCACGTTGTTGAGTGTTGTCTTTCTCCTTTTCTACAAACTTAGTATTACTGTTAACAGTCTGTGACTCCACACACACATTGTGAAAGTGCTCAGGGGATCCTTTGAATGCTTTCTCGTTGAACTGCTCACTTGCAAGTTTCTTTTCTTCCTGGTTGATCTCTACATCCAGCTCTTTGGTGGCATATGTCCGTTTAGCCTCTTCTGCCATGATGCTGATGTGGCTGATTCAGCAGGCTGCTCCTTATCTGTGGAGACCGTGACAGAATAACATTCTGCTGTAGTCCGGAGCAATCTCCAGCGGCATGAGCAGAAAGAACGAGATTATAATATCTTCTCTCTTATCCCCTCATTTCATCAATGAGCAAAAATGATCATCTGTCATCATCTTGAAGCCCTGGAAAGAGAAGAGAGAAGAGATAAAGAAATGAGATGTCAGAATTGTCGACTGCAATTACACCCACAATATACTGATTCCGAGTTTAGCCCCAAATCTAAAAAGTAGGGACGCTGTGTAAAATGTAAATAAAATCAGAATGTGATGATTTGCAAATCACGGAAACCCAATATTTAATTGAAAATAGTATCAAGACAACATATCAAATGCTGAAACAGAGAAATCTCATCTCATTATCTGTAGCTGCTTTATCCTGTTCTACAGGGTCGCAGGCAAGCTGGAGCCTATCCCAGCTGACT
>JAPEKN010000012.1:65605759-65626625 GCA_028877435.1 Cathorops dasycephalus
AAGAAGCCTTTCGGATGAGAGGTGAAACGTTTTCAAGAATCTTCAAGCAAGTCCAGTTGCTCGCTTTTACCACCTACGTCCTGAAATGTATAAATTGCATGAGGTCCTGAAGTTTATAGCACCACCTGTTCTGGGCCTTTTTAGGAGAAATTGAGTCAGCACGTGGTGATGTACTTTACTGAGGCGTGTTGGCTTAGCATGGGTAATGTCTTGTAGAGATTTTTTTTGGGTTAAGAGCTGAGGTGAGATTTCATGGAGGATGGCAGACTGGATTTCCCTGAACTTGATGATCCAAAATGGATCATGGATCTGGCATTCCTTGTGGACATAACCTAGGAGCTGAACATCCTGAAGCTGCAGTATCCTGGTCAGCTCATTACAACAGCTTAGAAGAGTATGAAAGCCTTCACCACAAAACTGAGATTGTGGAAAACTCGGCTGTCTGCAAAAAAAAAAAAAACCAGTGTAATTTCACTGCATGCAAGTCTTTGGTGGAGGAGCGCACAACATTCAATGTTGATGACTATCTCTGCTATTAAAAACTAAAAGCAGGCGTTTGAGCGTTTTGCTGACTTCAGGGCACACCGTAACACCTTTCAGCTGTTTGCAGACCCCTTCTCTGTCATGCTCTGCCCAGGACATCCGCTCCAGAGCTTGTGTATCTCCTGCGTCAACGCCGATCCAGGATGGGAATTCCATCCTGCCTGCTTCCCTGTTCAGTGAGCGCGCACCTGAATTCACTTCCTGGTTTTCACCGTTGCCTTTATAAATGCTATTCTCAGAAACAGACTTTGCCAGAACGTGTCATTTGTTTTCTCTAGCCGTTTCTGTCCCTCGTATGCTTTTCATGGTTTTTCTCTCGTGTTTTTCATGTTCATGGTTTTTTGCACTAGCGTTTTTCTTGTCCTTGCCTGCCTCGTTTGTTTTTGCCTTGTTTTTTTTTTTTACCTGGACTATTTTTGCTCTTGTTTCATCTAGTTTGTTTACCTTTTTGCCACGCCCTTTCCCTGGATTAAACCCACCTTATTTATTGGATTACTGTCTGTATGTGTGTTCTGCTTCTGGATCCAAGCTCCACCACACCTCGAGCACCCTTAACAGTATGTTCTGCCCAGCATGGATCCAGCAGAACTCGCTCATCTGAGAACGGCCATCCAGCAACAAGGGACTCTCCTTGGGACCCACCAACAAGACCTACAACAAATTACTCAGAACCTCGCCACCTTGTCCAACTCACTCAACCTCCTCACCATGCAGATGCAGCACTATCAAGCCATGCCTACCCCTGCCCAGCTGTCTCCTACTTCAGCTCCTGCCACTGCCTCTCTCTGTGAGCCAAGACTCCCAGCACTTCAGCCCTAGGATGGAGAACCAGGTACTTGCAGATCGTTTTTGTCCCAATGCTCGTTGATGCTAAAGCTGCAACCTCTGGCCTTCCCCACAGAACGCTCCCGGGTAGCATATACCATCACGCTCCTCACTGGCAAGGCCAGGGATTGGGGAACAGCAGTCTGGGATGCTGATGGACCCTTTTGCTCCAATTTCAAAGATTTCTCTGAGGAGATGAGGCGAACTTTCGACTGCTTTCTGTCCGGCCAGGAGGTGGCTAGAGAACTCATGGAGCTGCGGCAGGGGTCCCAGTCTACTTCGGACTACGCCATCGAGTTCCGGACATTGGCAGCATCGTGCGGTTGGAACGAGAGCACCCAGGTCGACGCGTTCCTGCACGGATTGTCCGATGCCAATAAGGATGAATTGGTTTCATGGGAACTGCCATCAGACCTCCCCAGCCTCATGGACCTCGCCAACCATATCGACGCCCAGATCCAGCAACGGAGGAGAGAGCTTCACCTCCTCTCCACCTCCCGCCTCGTCCATCGAACCCATGCAGGTAGACTGGGTTCGGGTGTCAGCAGAGGAACGACAGCGCCGGCGGAGCACAGGGGCCTGCTTTTACTGCAGTCAGCTAGGACACATCTGCCGAGCCTGCCCGCTAAAAGGACGAGCCCACCAGTGAATCGAGGGGCCCTGGTGGGCAATGCTTGGAACCAGCCCCCCGCTGATCAACCGTTACTCCCTGACATCATCATCCATAACAACCAGCATCACCACCTCCGGGCCCTCGTCGACTCAGGGGCGGACAGGAACCTGATCTGCTCTGCCACTGCCAAGCATCTGGGAATCCCGTTACTCGCTCTCGACGTACCTCTCACTGTCCTGACATTCAATGGCACTGGCTTGACCACCATCACCCACCTTACTGCTCCGCTCACCCTGAGGATTTCCGGTAACCACTCAGAAACCATCCAACTTCACGCCACGTACCCATCATCCTAGAATTACCCTGGTTAATGCAGCACAACCCTCACCTAAACTGGGTCGACAACACCATCCTAGGCTGGAGCCAGTTCTGCCTAGTTTCCTGCCTGAACTCCACTCTGCCTCCCGCCAAACCACTGCAGCTTCAGCCAGAGAGTTTCCTGACCTCTCTCACGTGCCTCCGGAATACCTGGACTTAAAACTCATTTTCAGCAAGACCCGAGCAGTGTCCCTCCCTCCTCACAGACCCTATGACTGTGGAATCGACCTCCTGCCCAGGATGGCGTCACCCAAAAGGCAACTCTACTCTCTCCCGTCGAAAGTCAAGCCATGGAGAAGTACATCTCTGAGTCTCTGGCAGCTGGGATCATCCACCCTTCCTCTTCCCCAGCAGGGGCAGGATTCTTATTTGTGGAGAAGAAAGACAAGTCACTCCACCCCTGCCTTGACTATCGAGGTCTCAACGTCATCAGTCAAGAACCGCTACCCACTACCACTCATGACCAAGGCCTTTGAACTACTCCAGGGAGCCAAGGTATTTATCAAGTTGGATTTACGCAATGCCTACCATCTCATCAGGGAGGGGGACGAGTGGAAGATGGCCTTTAACACCACCACTGGCTACTACGAGTACCTTGTGGTCCCTTTCAGCCTGACCAATGCACCCGCAGTCTTCCAGGCACTTGTCAACGATGTCTGAAGGGACTTCCTAAACATCATGTACCTGGATGACATCCTGATCTTCTCTCACTCCCTGGAGGAACATCGGGGTCATGTCCAGCAGGTCCTCCAGCATCTGCTAGAGAATAAGCTGTTTGTCAAGGCAGAAAAGATCAAATTTCACCAAAGCTCTATCTCGTTTCTGGGGCTCATCATTTCCCTGGCTAGGATCCAGATGGACTTCCTCAAGCTTGAGGCAGTCACTGACTGGCCCACCCCATCCTTGCAATGAGAGCTCCAGCGTTTCCTGGAGTTTGTCAATTTCTACAGACACTTCAGCCGCGACTTCAGCATGGTGGCCAGACCTCTCATGGTGTTGAGCTCGATCAGGACCCCATTCAAGTGGGTGGAGGAAGCAGAGAAATCCTTCTCCATGCTCAAGCACAAGTTCACCACAGCACCCATTCTCACCATACCCAATCCGGCCAAACAGTTAATCGTGGAGGTCGACACTTCTGAGTCAGGGGTTGGAGCCATTCTCTACCAGAGGGCCAGTGATGACAAGGTCCACCCCTGCTCCTTCTCTTGCTGGCTGTCCCCTGCCAAACGAAACTATGACATCGGCGACAGAGAGCTGTTGGCTGTCAAGCTAGCCTTGGAGGAGTGGAGGCACTGGCTTGAGGGGTCGGATCTCCCCTTCCTTGTCTGGACCAACCACAAAAACCTAGAATACCTCAAGTCCACCAAATGCCTTAATTCACGGCAAGCCCGATGGTCTCTCTTCTTCTCCTGGTTCTGATTCATGCTCTCCTACCGCCCAGGCTCCAAGAACGGTAAACCCGATGCCCTGTCCAGGATATTGTCTGCCCACCAGGAGGAGTCTAGTATGCCCAAAACCATCCTCCCCCCACGCTGCCTGGTGGGGGCTGCCCTACTTGAGGTAGAGACATTAGTGCAGAAGGCCCTGGAGCAGGACCCTGGAGAAGGCAACTCGAACAACATACCACCTAACCATCTGTTTATTCCCTGTTCTGTGTGAACCCAGGTGCTGCAGTGGGGTCATGGCTCCAAGTTGGCTTGTCACCCAGGAGCTGCTTGAACCTTGGCACTCATCCAACAGCGCTTCTGGTGGCCCTCCATCAAGGAAGACGTCCAGGAGTTCATGGCAGCCTGCGACACATGTGCCCGGAACAAGACAGCCAATCGACCCCCTGCCGGCCTGCTAAGACCCCTCCCGATTACTCATTGACCCTGGTCTCACATTGCCCTGGACTTCGTCACAGGACTCCCCAACTCAGGTGGCAACACATGCATCCTCAGAGTTATCAACTGTTTCTCCAAGACAGTCCATTTCATCCCTCTGCCCAAGCTTCCCACAGCTAAAGAAATTGCTGAATTATTCATCCTCCATATTTTCCACATACACGGACTCCCCACTGACATCATCTCTGACTGGTGCCCTCAGTTCACTGCGCAGTTCTGGAGGGCCTTCTGCAAACTCATTGGGGCCTCCTGTAGTCTCTCCTCAGTTTTCCATCCCCAAACCAACGGCCAGGCAGAACAGGCGAATCAAGATTTGGAGGTGGCACTCAGGTGTATGGCGTCCAGGGATGCTGGTTCTTGGAGTAAGTACTTACCTTGGGTCGAATATGCTCACAACACTCTTCCCTCATCTGCCACAGGTGTCTCATCCTTCCAGTGCTCCCTAGGTGACCAACCACCACTCTTCCCCAACCAAGAGGAGGAGGTCACCGTACCCTTAGCCCAGATCTTCATATGCCGCTGCAAGAGGATGTGGGCAATAGCCCGGAGAAGACTCATTCACTCCGCGCTAGCATCCAAGAGGCAGGCCGACAAACACTGCTCTAAGGCGCCCACCTACCAGGTGAGGCAACGAGTCATGCTTTCCACACGCCACCTGCCACTCAGAACCATCTCCCACAAGCTGGCTCCCAGGTACCTAGGACCTTTCCTCATCAGCAAGGTAATTAATCCATGTTCCACCAGACTGGCACTACCACTCACCATGAGACGCATCTACCCCACATTCCACGTGTCACAGCTTAAACCTCTGGTCTCTGGCTGTTACATTTATTATTACATTGTATAGCTGATAAAACTGATCAGTTGTTTTTGGACTATTGTATGGAAAGCAGCAATAACATTTTGAAACCTTATTCAAAAAAAAATCTGTGCTTCATGCTAACATGGAGGAAAAAGAATGGTTCTTGGGACCTTTATTGTTTGGGAGAACCCAAGGAATCAGTGGGGGGATCTTTAGAGGACTTATGGTTCATGAGATGTGGACAAAAAACAAAACCTTTTGCTGGTGTGCAACCATCAGGACTATGTGGGTCCCATCATGTTCCTGAGTAGTGGGGGCCATGTTTGGGTCAAGGTTCTCTGATACCAAGCATGTTTAGAATCTTTGTGTTGAAAGTTTTTGTCATTGACAATTCATGGCTTGCTCAGAAGTCTAATAATACTCCATCACGATGCTCAAACTCAGATCAAGGACTCTGTTCCTCCCAGTCAAACTCCTCCAAGTACGGTATCTTCTTCAATCCCAAAATTAGCAAGTCCCCCAAAGGCACTATGGAGAAGGTATTAATTGCCCTCTCCATCTTCCACCAAGAACCTGCTCTACCTTTTCCACGAAGGCTGAATATTCCTAACGAATGTGAAGATTTATTCATGTGTATGACAGAAATAAAAAGAAAAAACAACAGAGTATGCAAGTTTAAATTGGGAGTAAACTTTATTTAAATGACAAAATACTACAGATACCAAAACATTTCACTAGTAAAGCTTAAAAATAAGATATAATACTGAACACTGCTCTACAATTTTCAGTACTGTAATATTTATAACTACAGATACACACAGTGTGTGGTCAAAAGTATGTGGGCACTTATCACACCCAATTTATATTTATATTATATATGACCACTTGTGCCCTTGACCCCATCCCCTCATCTCTCCTCCAGACATCACTTCTGACATCCTCCCATTTATCACCTCCCTCACCAACTCCTCCTTATCCTCCAGATACTTTCCCTCCAGCTTCAAACAGGTCTACATCACCCCTCTGCTGAAAAAAAAACAAACACCTTAGACCCCTCTGTCATCCAGAGTTACCGCACCGTTTCTCTTCTCCCCTTCCTGTCAAAGACACTTGAATGTGCTGTTGCTAACCAACTCTCCTCTTTTCTCTCATGGAACAACCTCCTAGATCCCCACCAGTCTGGCTTCCGAGTCGGACACTCAACTGAGACTGCGCTTCTCTCCGTCAGTGAGGCACTTCATGCAGCATGTGTTGCCTCCCTCTCCTCTGTCTTGATTTCTCCTTGATCTTTCTGCCACATTTGACACTGTTGATCACTCCATCCTCCCATCATTCTTGTCAGCTCTAAGGATCTGAGAGACAGCCCTAGACTGGTTCAAGTCCTACCTCTCTGGTTGCTCCTTCCAGGTTACCTGGCCTGGTACTGTATCAGCAACATGCCCACTTACCACCGGTGTCCCTCAAGGTTCAGTCCTTGGTCCGCTTCTCTTCTCCCTCTACACCCAGTCTCTTGGCCCAATTATCTCTGTTCATGGTCTATCCTACCACTGCTATGCTGATGACGCCCAACTGTTTCTCTCTTTTCCTCCTTCTGACAAACAAATCTCTGTTTGCACCTCTGCTTGCCTGCGTGACATCCAGAGCTGGATGGATAGCCATCACCTGAAGCTCAACCCAGACAAGACAGAAGGCATCTACATTCCTGCTCCAGCCTCTCCACCGGACATTGTCATCTCCCTTGGGGACATCTCTAGGTCTCCTTCACCCAGTGAAGAACCTAGAGGTCATGTTCAATGACAAACTCTCCCCTCCTCAGCAAACATTGCTGCAGTGACCTGGACACAGATTCCTCCTCTACAACATCCGAAGGAGCCGCCCTTTTCTTACCACCGACTCTGCTCAGCTCCTGGTCCAAGCGCTGATTCTCTTCCACATGGACTACTGCAACTCTCTCCTTGCTGGCCTTCCAGCTTCTGCCATTGGACCCCTGCAGTTCACCTGGTCAACAACCTCCCTTGTTCTCCCCATGTCACCCCTCTGCTTGCCAACCTGCACCGGCTACCTATTGCAGCTCACATAAGATTTAAGACATTGGTGCTAGCTTACCAGGCTCTCAAGGGGTTAGGGCCAGTATACAGTATACCTCCAGAGTCTGATTCGCCCCTACACGCCAGCCAGATCCCTATGCTCCGCTACTACTAGTTGCCTGGCCTCTCCTCCTCTCCGCTCCTGCCCAGCCTGCTCAAGACTGTCTGTCCTGGTTCCTTGTTGGTGGAATGATCTTCCCATTGAGGTCAGAACTGCTGACTCCCTGACCACCTTCAAGCACAGACTGAAGACTCATCTCTTCAGGCTGCACCTCTCCCCTTCTTCCTTGCCCACTGTGTAACTACGTTTTGGTCTAGACCAACCCAGGTTGTGTACACTAGTCTGGAGTTAGCTGTTTTGAGTTCTCCATTTAGTTATACTTTTTGTATGGTTGGTTTGTTTGCTTGGCTGTTTGAGTATTGGTATTTCAACAGCATATTACACTAGGTATTGCTGTCACTTGTTCAGTTGGCACTAGAGAGTTCTTTTCAAGAAGTTCACCACTTCATGTACCTGACTTTTGCACTCTGTGTATGTCCCTCTAGATAAGAGCATCTGCTCAATGTATTGTAATGTAATTTATTTATTGATATAAAATCATATATACACACACACACTTGTTGAACATCCTGTTCCAAAACCTTAGGCATTAACATGGAGTCAGTTTCTTCTGGCATGGCCTCCTGCTAGATTTTGGAGCGTGGCTGTGGGGATTAGTGCTCACTCAGCCACAATATCATTCGTGAGGTTGGCAATGGTGACCGGCGAGAAGGCCTGGCTCACAATCAGTATTCCAGTTCATCCCATAGTAAATCATGTCCTTATGGACCTCACTCTGTGTATAAGGGCATGGTCATGCTGGAACAGGTCTCAACATACAAAGCCAGTCTAGGCAATTTTGTATTTCTAACTTTCTGACAACAGCTTACAGTAGACCCAGCTATGGGTGTGATTGTCAGGTGTCCAAATACTTTTAACCATAATGTATATTTACTGTACACACATGATTTAAACAAACCCAGACATAGAAATGTAAACAATGGCAGTAATGGTAATCATATATCTGGATTTGAAGATACATCATTAGCTGCTGGCTCTATTTTGGAGCAGTTGTGTTTCCTAAATATATATGAATAAGTGAATCTCTGTCCACACTGTGAGCAATGATGCAGCTTCTCTCCTATGTGAATGAGCTGATGTCAGAGGTAACCATGTCGTCTTAAACTCTTCTCACAGAGTAAGCAGTGATACAGATTCTATCTTGTGTGAATCTTCCAGTGCCTTTGGAGAACATCCTTTGATTAAAACTCACCACGTTCTGAGCAGTGATGTGGCTTCTCTCCTGTGTGAACGAGCTGATGTGTTTTCTAAGCATTCTGCTGTCAAACTCTTCCTACACTGAGCACTAATACGGCTTCTCTCCTGTGTGAATATGCTAGCGTCTTTGGAGATTGCTCTGGTGAATGAAGCTCTTCCCACAATAAGCATTAATGCGGCCTCTCTCCTGTGTGTGCACGTTGGTGTTTTTGGAGATCGCGGTAACGATTAAACCTCTTCCCGCACTGTGGGCACTGATGCAGCTTCTCTCCTGTGTGAATGGACTGGTGTCGTCTGACAGCATCATGGCGTGTAAACCTTTTCCCACACTGTGAGCAGTGATACGGTTTCTCTTCTGTGTGAATGCGCTGGTGTCTTTGGAGATCGCTCTGCTGATTAAACATCTTCCCACACTGTGAGCACTGATACGGCTTCACTTCTGTGTGAATACGCAAGTGTCTCTGTAGAGTATTTCTTTTATTAAAACTCTTCCCACACTGTGAGCAGTGATACGGCTTTTCTCCTGTGTGAATGCGCTCATGATCTTTGAGATGACTCTGGTAGGTAAACCTCTTCCCGCACTGTGAACAATGATACGGCTTCTCTCCTGTGTGAATGCGCTCGTGACCCTTGAGATTACTATGATAGGTAAACCTCTTACCACACTGTGAGCAGTGATATGGTTTCTTTCCTGTGTGAATGCTCTGGTGTCTTTGTAGACTAGTGCTATTGTTAAAATTCTTTCCACAGTGAGAACATAGATATATCTTTTCTACTGTATGACCACATTGGTGTTGCCTGTAATTACTCCCATTATTAAAACTCTTTCCACACTGTGAGCAATGGTATGGCTTGTCTCCTGTGTGAATACGCTGGTGTTTTCTGAGGCTACTTTGGTGATTAAAACTCTTCTGACAATGTAAGCAGCGATGCGGCTTCTCTCCCGTGTGAATAAGAAGATGGGTTTGGAGAGTATTCTGTTGTGTAAAACATTTGCCACACTGTGAGCAATAATACGCTTTCTCTCTCGTGTGAATGCTCTGGTGTCTCTGAAGAACATCCCGTCCATGAGAATGTGAGCAGTGGGACAGATTCTCACCTGTGTGGACACACACGGATTTGAGATTATTCAAGTGCGTAAAACCCTTCCCACAATTTGAGCAGTGACGAATTTCTTTCTGCATTTGTCCCTGAGTGGCACAAGTGTGGAAAGTTCCAGAGCATGGTTGTTGTCTACTGGAGTTTCTTGTGGGAATCAGATTCAGATTTTTCACTTTCACATATTCCTCAAAGTGGCTTCTCCTTATGTGATTGTCAAGGTAAATTTGAGACATGTAGGAAAGTGGACACCAGGAGCAGAAGACTTGGAGCAGCATATCGTTCATTTCTGGAGCATAAAAAAATGAAATACAGTATGTTAGAAAGTCAGTGAAAAACTACACAAATGGTTTTAAGTTTCTAACAAACCATCCCAATATGAACAAAAACATTACAAATGCAACAGAATCTATTTTAATTCTGGATGAGAAAAGGCAGTAAAATAAATAAATAATGGATACTTTTTATGATCTGATGCGGACAAATCCAGAATGCGAAATAGCCAGTAATACAAGGCCTTTTCTTGCTTGTTTGTTTTTAAGGAAGTCCTCTAGCAATTTTGCAGATTCTTCAGGTTACCAGGTCACATACCATGAGACTTGCCTAGAGTGAAGGATGAGGTCAACTCTGGTAGACCTACCTCTGTGCATGGCTAAAATGCTTCTATATATTAGGACCTTGCCAGTTTTTCTTCTAAAATGGCTAAATGCACAAAGTCATGAAAAACAAGTTAAAAGTTAAGGCAAGAGCCCAGGAGTCACATAGTGATATCATGAGATCCACCACATTAGCCACTCCTAAAGGTGGTCCAACCAAGTTTTGTAAAACCTCACTATCCTAATCCCATCGACGTAGATGTTTCTATTAGTGTAGACCCCAAAGCCAGGCTGTCACTGTTCAATTTTGGAACAATTTAGACATGAATCTGATGCTGCCAAAAAAGTATAGCCATGGCCTAATGGGTAGAGAAGCAGTTTTGGGACCAACAGGAATGGCTGAAGGGCCCTTGAGCAAGGCACCTAACCCCCAACTGCTCCGCAGTCTGCTCTGGGTATGTTGTACCTTACTCTGAACAAGAGCATCTGCTGTAATGTAACATATTTAAAAATGGTGGAATTATGTGGAAATTGCACAGTGTGAAAAAGTAAATACATACAGTCAAACAAGCATCAGAGGTCACAAGGAATGTTAGAAAATGTACTCTCACATATTGTCATGTGAGCAGTGTCACAATCCATTCTTACTTTTTTCAATCAATTTAAAATGCATGTTTATATTTTTAAGCATAAACTTTACATTTACAGCATGTAGTAGGCACCCTTATCCAGAGGTGCTGTGTATTTTCCATCAGAACCATATTCTCACACTAGTTCAGTGGGTTAGCATCTTAGAATACCATCGAACTAAACTTTAAGTCTGGTTTCAACTTCCATGTTAACAGGTACATACTG
The DNA here is from genome assembly GCA_028877435.1 of Cathorops dasycephalus. Lineage (NCBI taxonomy): Eukaryota > Metazoa > Chordata > Actinopteri > Siluriformes > Ariidae > Cathorops > Cathorops dasycephalus. The sequence continues at coordinate 65,616,758 of JAPEKN010000012.1, forward strand.
TATTTTTGCTTCTTTGCATCACAACACAGAGCGGGATCATGGGTAAACGTGGCATGCAGAGATATGAATCTAAATACTCATGATACCCGACTGCTTTCTGAAAGTGTTGTCGGGGGGGGCTGACCTTGTGACAGAAATGGATGCAAACTTTGTAAAAACCTGTTTAGACATTCACTCCATTAGTTCCTCAGACTTGTCTTTAATAAAATTAAAGATGTAATGCTTTATACTGGCTATAGTTCATTATAATGGCTAGTTTGAGCCTGCTGGATTGAACACTTTACTTTCTCTTCCTTCGAACAAACTCCCAATAAAGACACAGTATAGGTGACTAATGCTTCCCTGATAGTGGTGGACGCTGAATAACAGGCAGGCGGGTTCACTTTTGGTTTTATTTAAAATCAGAACTCAAAAAAAAAAAAAACCACTTCAGCAGACTTAAAGGAATATTAAAATGACAACACAGGCGTGAGATTAGCCAGGGGAAGATGAAAAACACTCTGCTCATCTCCCCCTTTTATTTGCTCCCAGTCACTGCACACAGACAGACACGGCACATTAATCCACAACAGGTGCTTCCACTTTGCCACTCACCTTCCCCAGCTTCACTCTCCAGTCACAAACTGGCCCTTGACCACGCCCCCACTGCCACATACCCCACTGCCCGACTCAGGCTGGGGAGCCGTCCTTGCAGCCGACTCCCTCCTCCCGAGAGAGGTAGTCTGCTACCACCATCTGTGCCCCTGGCCTGTGGACCCAGACCCCAATGGGTGAGCCATACATTGGCATTCTTCATGTGGTGGAGCCAATGATCCAAGCAGAGGGTGAAAGGGCATCCCAGCAGGTAATACTGGAGGGTGAGGACTGCCCATTTGATGGCCAAGCACTCTTTCTCGAGGGTGCTGCACTTCATCTCCTGCATGGAGAGCTTGCGGCTGATGTACAGCACGGGGCACTCCTCACCCTCCATCGTTAGGGACAAAATGGCCCCCAGCCCACTGTCTGACACATTGTCACCCTACAAAACAAAAGGGAGAGAGAAAAGTCAGGAAGTATAAAAAGTGGCCCCCCACACAGGACAGCTTTTACCTGGTTAAAGGCCTGTTGGCACAGCTCTGTCCACTGGACTGGACCTGGTGCTCCTGTTTTAGTGAAGTCAGTCAGCAAACTGGTGACATCTGACAAATTAGGCATGAACCGTCTATAATAGCCAGCCAGCCCTAGGAACTGCCTCATCCTTTTTGGTCTTGGGTCTCAGGCAGGCCACAATCGCTGCAGACTTATCAATTTGGGGACGCACCTGCCCATGATCCAAGGGGAAGCCCAGATACCGTACTTCCACCCACCCAATTGCACACTTCTTCAGGTTTGCTGTAAGCCCCGTGCACCTCAATGACCTCAGGACCACTCCGAAATGTAGATACCGCTCCCAATCATTACTACAAATGATTGATATCTCAGTAAGCCGCCGCATACGCATTGTGGGGATGGAGAATTCGGTCCATGAGATGCTGAAATGTCGCTGGGGCCCCAAACAATCCAAAAGGGAGGTGACAAATTGGTGTAAACCAAAGTGGAGTAGAAAAGGCCGTTTCTTCATGGGATAATGAAGTCAAGGGGATCTGCCAATATCCCTTTGTTAAATCCAGTGTTGAGTAAAGGCAAGCCACGTCTAACCGATCAAGCAGCTCATCAATGCGAGGCATTGGATATATGTCAAATTTAGACACCGCGTTGACTTTTCTATAGTCTACACAGAACCGGACCGACCCACTGGTCTTGAGGACAAAGACCACTGGGCTGCTCCAGTTGCGACTTTTCAATTACCCCCATCTGAAGCATAGCCTGGAGTTCATCCCGAAACACATTTTTCTCATGGCGGGGGAGCTGATACAGTGGCTGCACACCACCACTCCTGGGGGAGTCTCAATGTGGTGTTCTATGAGGTCAGTGCAATCACGGAGGGGTGAGAACACATCGCAGCAGTCCTCCTGCAACCTAATAACCTGTGCTCTCTGGGACGGTGAGAGGTGGTCTCCACAGGAGACTGAGGTGAATTGGGCCACACTTTTTAGACTTACCTCCAGTCCCAGCTCCACCCTCTCTGGAACTACCCTCGCCATAGCCACAAGACCCTCCTCTCTCCACAGTTTCAGGAGATTGAGGTGGTAAATTTGACATGTGTAGCCCCTATCTGGACATTTGTCCTCATAGTTGACCTCCCCAATTCACCATGTGACCTCAAAGGGCCCTTGCCACTTGGTGAGTAATTCTAACCTTGAAGTAGGCAATAAATTGAGGATCTTGTCTCCCAGTGCAAATTCCCTTAGCCATATCCTTCTGTTAACAGGAGAGATTGACGTTCTTGGGCCTGTAGCAAATTCTCCTGGGTTTTGTGACTCAGTGCATGGAGCTTTGCGCTCAGGTCAAGAATATATTGAAGTTCATTTTTGCTTTGAGAAGGCCCCTCCTCCCAATTTTCTCTAATGATGTCTAAGACACCTCAGGGCTTGTGCCCATACAGCAATTCAAATGGGGAAAATCCAGCAGAGGCTTGTGGGACCTCATGCACTGCAAACAACAGCGGGTCTAGACACCTATTCCAGTTTTTAACATCCCCATGAATGAACTTACGAGCCATATTTTTAAGTGTTTGGTTAAATCATTCGACCAGCCCGCCCATTTGTGGATGAGAAACACTAGTACGAATCAATTTAATCCCCAGTAATTCTTACAATTCGCGCAGTGTGCATGACAAAAGTAGTACCTTGATCAGTCAGGATTTCTTTCAGAATCCTGACTCGGGAGATAACATGGAAGAGTGCCTCTGCAACACTGAGTGTGGAGATAGTGCGGAGAGGCACTGCATCCGGATATTGCGTTGCATAATCTACTAAGATTAACACAAAGCGATACCCACATGCAGATTGAGCTAATGGCCTGACAAGATCCATATCAATTCTTTCAAAGGGGATCTTAAATCACTGGTAATGGGTGCAGTGGTGCTTTTGGTGTGGCTGCTGAATTTACCAGCTGACATTTACAACATGCCACACAGCACCTGCGAACAACAGTGCGAATCCCTGGCCAATAGAAATGGGCTATGAGACGATTTACTGTTTTCTCCTGCCCCAAATGCCCAGCCATATGATTATGATGAGCTACGTGGAATAAAGTTTCCTTACGGCTCTTTGGGACCAACAACTGTCATCTTTTCTTTCATTTGAGTATTCTGCATCACTCAATTATAGCCCATCCTTAAAAATACAAAAGTACGGAAAGGAAAATGCAAAATTAGGTTGGAGGATTTGGCCATCATTTACTTTCGCTTGGTCGAAAGTGTGTCTCGGAGACTCGTCACACCTGCTGCAATGGGAAATCCCCTAAGGAAATCCCCAGAGAGGGAAGAGGGCTCTCCCCACTCTCTGTGTCATCATGGCATGGAACGGACACCGACAGCCCTGGGACCACCTCCTTAGCTAACGTTGTGGCAGGATTCCTCTGTGACGTGCTAATGCAGGACCCACCCACTACTATCTGTTTCATCAAGGTTTTAAACTCTGGCCAATCTGTTCCCAGGATCAGTGGGTGGGTGAGGCTCGGACTAACCGCTACCTCCATGCTATATTTTTCTCCCCAGAAGTGAATAGTAACAGGCATTAGCAGAAATTTGTGTACATCACCATGCACACACTTGAACTTCACCAACTGTGCATTTCCTAGTGCCCTGCACTGAATCAGGCTTGGATGCATGGAGGTCTGTTTACAACTGGAATCCACCAAAGCCTGCTGTGTATCCCTTTGAATACTCCCTAGTATGCGGTACGTTCCAGCTCAATCGGGGGTGGCTTCTGGTGCGTCAGGGATCCAGACCACTGTCTCCATCTCCATTGCTTGGCACTGGTCTTGGAAGTGCCCAGGCTCCCCACAGCACACTAGCCCAGGCCTCACCTATGCACTACTGGGGTGAGGAGCATTCACCTGTGAGGAAGACACAAACATAAGGGAAAGACAGGAACCATGGGCTCAGGGAGCTGGCTGCTGGGGAAATCGACCCCTGCTTCCACGGTACAGGGAGGAGACAGGAAGGAGGGGGTGTCAAGATGAGAGAGAAGAAGGAGAAGCCGGATGTCCGCCTGTCACTGGAACCACTGCCAGATGATCCTCCGCCAGTTCAATGGCTTGATCCAGCAATGCCTGGGGGTGGCACCGGACCCATTCCACGGTTCCCCTCAGCAACCAAGCAATGAACTGTCCCAGTGCCACCGCATCGATGACTGACTGACTCTCTCGACATTGCAGTCCTCTGCCCTCAACCACCAGTGACGGGCTTCCCCCGCAGCTGCTGGCCATAGGTGAAGAGCTGGCCGACCTCTTAACGTCAGCGCATGGAAGTGCTGCTGGTGTTGCTCTGGGGAGTGGCCGACTTGCTGGAGGATTCTGCACTTCAGGTCTGCATAGGCCAGCCGGTTATCTGCAGGCAGTTGCTGAACCACAAGCTGCACTTCACCGGTCAGGCATGGTAGCAGGCGGGCCGCTTGTTGCTCGTCCAGCCATTCCCATGCTTCTGTGGCTCACTCAAAGAGTTCCAGAAAAGCCCCCGAATCATTGTGCAGCCCCATCTTTATGAAGGTGATTGGGGGGAGGGGGGGTTCCTGTACTCCAGGGCTAGTGCACCTGCTGGAGTGATGAAATGCAGGAGTGCCTGGCAGTCCTCTTGCCAAGCCTGCAGCAGGGCCTCGAAGCACTGCTCCTGCTCCATCCACATCACGACCAGTGCCTGATGCTGGTTTTGTTGGGCAGTGGCAGGAGCATGGACCAGCTCCTTAAACAGAGAGGGCTCCATGGCAACAGTTCCCCTTCAACATCCCAGGTTTTGGCACCAGTGTAATGCTTCCCTGATAGTGGTGGACACTGAATAACAGGGAAGTGGGATAAGGTTCATTTGTGGTTTTATTTAAAACTGCAACTCAACAAAAAGAAACACCCTTTTCAGCAGACAAAGGAGTTTTAAGATGACAACACAGGTGTGAAATCAGCCAGGGGAAGACAAAAGGCTCTCTGCTCATCTCCCCCTTTTATCTGCTCCCTATCATTGCACACAACCACAGCACATTAATCCACAACAGGTGCTTCCACTTCGCCATTCACCTTCTCTGGCTTCGCTCTCCATTCAGAAACCGGCCCTTGACCACGCCCCCGCTGCCACAGTGGCTTAACCCCAGAAACTCAATTAAGATAAAATTAAAAGCAAGTTCTGGTATGATTCATACAACACTGTCATACAACCTCATGGACAAGTTCAAGTTATATGCAAGTATGAAGGCTTCACCCTGTGCGAGTGTCCATGCATGGGCTTTTGACATGCATGCAAAAGTATAAAACATCCCCCAAGAGGAGGGCAGCATAACAAGAAAGCACACAAGTGACAAGATTTTTAATAGACTAAATAATTGACTGGTAGGTGAAGAGGGAGGTCTAACTCTTTATCTGAAGACAGCCACGGGAAATTAATTTTTCCACTCTGTCAGGCTCAAAAGGAGCATGATGTAGACCAGGGATGGGCAACTTCCATGATAAAGACGGCCAAATTTTTTTCAGCACTATCACTGGAGGGCCACATGACCCTTCAAATAATTGGATATGAAAGACGCTACAAATGATTCTCAATAAGAACACATTTTATATGTATTTATATCTGTATGTTTATTGCACCAACATACAACTATTTTCTGCATATAAATGCATTTTAACATGTCCTTAATAAGCAACAAAGACAAAACATTTGCTTAAAAAAAGTGCAAAAAGGAATTTTAACTCCTTCATAAAAAAAAAAAAAAGTTTGCTTAAAAAAACTAAGTGCAAATAGCTCACATTCAATAATGGCAGAAAACTAGACCACAGAGGCCCAACATTAATTGAACCTAATGAGAGAGCTGTGGTTTGGCCTGCTGGCTCACAATGGATTGGATGTCAATGTCAATTTTTGTGGTCCCAATGCGCATCAAATGAAACAGAGTATCATCGGTGAGTCTGTTTCTCTCTTTGGATTTTATGTGCTTCATGGTGGAAAAACTGCTCTCACAAATGTAAGTGCTCCCAAACATGCTGGCCATTGAGAGGGCAAAATCTCTGAGACGTGGAAAACGTGCCTCAGGAAGAAGTCTCCAAAATGAAATTCCCCTCTCGTTGCGCTTTGCTTGAAAAAACGGGTCTGCCTGCAGCTCGCAGAGTTCGAGCTGCAGCTCCGATGGTTGCGCGCTGACCACAGCAGAGAGGGGGTCTGTGAATAGCGCAATTCGTGGTTGCATCTCGTGAAAATCTTGGAAACGATCGTTGAATTGTTCCTGCAATTTTTCGAGGTCTGCTTTGTATTTCTGGATTTGTTTTTCGCACTCGGGGCTCTCTTTGCGAATCTCAGCGCACGCGGGAAAATGTGCCAAATTTGCACGAGGGGAAGAAAAGCCTTCTATGAACAGCCCGAGTTTGCGCTGAAATGCGGTCATGTGAGAATAGAGATCACACACCGTTTGATCTCTCCCCTGCAAGAGTGTGGTGAGGTGATTGAGATGCGCGGTGATGTCTGTCAGAAAGGCCATGTCACAAAGAAACTGTGTATCTTTGAGCTTTCCGCAGTATGCACTTGTATCACCACTAATACTGTTCTCCAAGAACACTGGTATTTCCGAGCGCAGTGCAAAAAACCGCTCCAGACACTTTCCTCGACTCATCCACCTGATATCCGTATGCAGTTGTAAGTCCCCATACTCGGCATCCACTTCATCCAGAAAGGTGATGAACCTCTGGTGACATAGAGATCTGTTCCCTCCTCGGATGATATTAGTGACTTTTGTCACCAAATCCATGACGTGGCCAAAGTTCAATGTCTTTGCGCAGAGGGCTTCCTGGAAAGATTAGAAAAAAATAGTTGCGGTTAGAAAATATATTGTTTGTATGTCTTTCTATATTTGTGTAACCACGGCACACCAGGCCTACAGTACATCTCACAATTAATATGACGCTACTCACCTGATGGATGATGCAGTGCAGTATAGGGCAGTTTACTCCGCTCTGCCTGAGTAGCCCCGCGAAACCCCTGTGTCTTCCCTGCATCGCAGGTGCGCCATCCATAACAACAGTCGACAGCTTTTCAAAGCCACCATATTCACTCACAGCACTGGTAACGGCGTTGAATATATCGCTGCCTTTAGTGGTGTCGTGCAGAGATGCCAATTTCAATAACTCCTCGTGCACATCAAATGCATTGTCAATCGTTCTTGCAAAAACCAGCAGTTGGCTAACATCCGTCACATCTGTACTCTCATCCAAAGCTAATGAGAAGTACTTGCAGTCCTGCATGACCTGTTTCAGTTTTACCTCGACATGATCGTGGATGTCAAAAATCCTGCGTGTTAATGTGCGTCGGGACAAAGACACAGCTTCAAAGTTTTTAGCCATGTTGTTGTCACCAAATGCTTTGGCCATTTTCACTGCGCACGTCTTGACCACTTCTCCATCCGACAGTGGCTTCTTTGCCTTAGCAAGTTCGAGTGCCACATCATAAGACGCTGTGATGGCTGACTCTTGACAGGTCGTGGCTTTTGTGAAAAAGTGCTGCTGTTTACATACTTTTGATTTGAGGTCTGCTACGACAGCAGCTCTGGCAGCTCCAGTGTACTTCTCATATTTAACCTTATGCAAGGTGTTGTAATGGCGACTTAAGTTGTAATCTTTTAGGGCTGATAATGTCTCCAAGCAAACTAGACACATTGGTTTTCCTTTGAATTCGGTGAAGAGGTACTCTTCTTCCCATTTTGGCTGAAAAGTGCGATTTTCTCGGTCAAGTTTTCTCTTTTTGCCACTGCTCGTGGCCATGGCTCTTGACTTTTTCTTCGCTGATGCGGAAGGCAGCCCGGCCCCCGCTATTGTTTGCGTATGGCGCGCCCTCTATCGGTCAACAGTATAATTAAGTTTTTTTTTTTAATTATTATAAATTATTATTGATCTATTTGCGGGCTGCACTGAGTGAGGACAAGGGCCGTGTGTGGCCCCCGGGCCGCCAGTTGCCCATCCCGGGTTTAAATATATATAATGTGACTGTTTGTTTGCTCTTGCACAGTTAGCGAGTGGGTCGCTTAGTGAATGTTAAGATGGTTTAAACAATGTGGATTCCAAAGCGTACACGATTACAGATCTAACATTACGTCTCCTCTTACCAAGAAGCCAACTCCAGCTTGAAGTCTGTTCCCAATGCTCCTGAGCCAGCTCATCCTGACCACAACATGAATCACTCATTTGCCCATCATGGGCTATTTGCATGTGGAATAAATGAAAATGCATTCCATGAACTAAGTGAATTCATTCTCAGAAGGAGCCTTTGTTCCAAACTGCATGTACTCAATCGCTCCAATTACATTTGTCCCTGAAAAGAGTTGGCTTTCTTAACCACAGCATGGAGAAAGTTTGAGTCTAAGGGTTCTAAGGATGGGGATTATTCCTTCCCCTACAGATAACCTGATTCCTTTAGGTATCCCTTTCTAAAGTCGGCCACAGTTTACTACAGGATATCTCTTAGAAATCTAACTTGGCTCATAAACCATTCTTCATCACAGGCCAATAATTAAATGAATTAATAAATGCGCTTGACCATTGAGTACAAGATGCATGAGAAAGTGCTCCATCTTAAGTCTAAATTACTGCCTTTTGGCAGGACCAACACTTATGGTGTTTTATGTTGGTATCTTTTTTTTTTTAATGCATTTTCCATTAGTACAAACTTAGACTTAATTGTTTACACTTTAAATTTTCCATTCATTCATTCATTCATTCATTCATTCATTCATTCAAGTGCTTTATCCTGAACATGATCCGAGACGTGAGGCCATGCAACAGACAGAACAGATATGATATCTAATATGTTTTTCACATGTGCTGCTTGGCAGTGAGTATTGAAATCCCAGCCAAACTGAATAAACATGGTCTAAAGTTTTCCTGCCATCATGCACCTTTTTGTCAAATTAAGGTTTTAAATATCCCCAAATTCATGTGAAGACAGGCATGAAAAAATAATTTGAGTATTCATCTCGTACTTCAGTCATGTTTTGCCTATGTGTGTGTGTTTCTCTAGGTGGGGATTCTGATGATTTTATGTGGTCTGTGTGTGCATTACTGGGTGGGGATCTTTTTTTTTGTGGTCGCCATGGAAGAGTGTAAAAGGATGCTGTTTGTGTTCTGTGTGTCTGTTAGCAACCAGAGTATTTATATTTTCCAGTCATTAAATGAAGTACAAGGGGATGCAGTAACAAATCCACGATTCCATATTATTTTTACGGCTAAGTGAGCAGTTCTGTAAGAGATGTGTGTGCGCGCGCGCGCGGAGCTCGAGCTCATTCAGACCACTGACTGGTCAAACCGAATAATCGCAGAATAGTCACGAGGCAGACAGTTTTAAAATAAACGCTAGGATTATTTCTCACATCACTAGTGGAATGCATCTGTTCATAACCTTCCTATAGCAACTCATTTACTGTAAAGACAATTTATTGTAAAACAAGCAAGAAGAGTAACACGCCTACTATTAAACCACTAATAGCCAAACTACCATAATTACTGGAGGGGCAAGCATATTATAAAATCAGCAAATACTGTTACTGCAGGAATCTAAATACATAAATAATTGGCCAAAACACCATAATTACTGGAACAGCATGCCTGTAATTAACACACACTAAGAGATGGTGAATGGCGAAGCTAACACAATTGGTGTAGTAATAGTATGGTTGTTATTAGGGTGCATCAGTTGCCCTCACTTTCATAAAATCTGATGCATTTTTGTTTGGGTGTTCCTTTTCACCAATAAAGACATCCT
>JAPEKN010000012.1:69115574-69126827 GCA_028877435.1 Cathorops dasycephalus
TCTCTGATTATCATCTGTTCATACAGACATTTTAATGAGTAACTCAGAGATTCTCTAATTCTCTCTCTCTCTCTCTCTCTCTCTCTCTCTCTCTCTCTCTCTCTGTCTGTCTGTCTGTCTGTCTGTCTGCCTGTCTCTCTCTCTCACACACACCACTGAGTTGAGAGGTTGACATTAAGATGAAAAATGCAGTAATTATTAGTCATCTTTAATGAAGGGACTTGATTTTAAAAACTTAATCATACATAATAGAACCAATCGTCCATAAATTATATGTATTGGTTCTGTTATAAATTGGTTATACATAACATTGAGATTCAAACTCGGAAAATAAATGTGCTGAAGTTTGTTGTATGAAAATGCAACAGGGTTTTTTTTTTTTTTTTTTAAGTTTAGCATTTTCATTTTTAGTTTCACTGTGTACAAATCATGGCAAGGACTTGAAGCTGTCTGCTGTGGATGCATTTATACAATGTGACTGTATATGGTGAATTTTATATTACTAGTCAGGGGTATGGTAAAACCATAAATACACTGTATTTGACAAACCCTGGTTACAGTTTATGTTGGTTACGTGAATGGGACGTTTGCCTACTTTTGCATGCTCTTTGTATGTAATAAACGGTTGTGTGATGTAGTTCTGTTATATTATGGGTCCCACTCAAGTTTTTTTTAATATATCCATAATATACAGTAAAAGATCCGCTGACGTTTTATTAAATGAAATAAACGGCACAATTGCAGATTAAAATGTGTCTGAAACGCATCTCAAAAAGTGCCGTTCATGGAGGAATGTGAGATTTTCACGTTCAAGAATAATTTAAGGGCAGAAGAAGTAAATTTCAGTGTAGCTGTAATCTGCATATCTCTATTTATTCTTCCATTCATTAATCTATGAGGATAAAATCATGTGTTATCAGTTGCCGAGGCTTTACTCTAAAGGCAAAATAAGATCATGATATGTTCCGTCACAGGATCCCACATACGTACCAGCAAAGTTCTGTCAAGACACCTGGAATATGTGTATATGAAGTTCAGATTATGAACTGGGCTGTTATGATGGTTTTATTTGGTTCTGATGAACTGTAGTCTCCCTTTACTGTATCAGTATTACTGAGAAATCCTTTGCTGCTTGACAAAGAATCCTGCATTTTACTAGCTAGAAGAAACTACTGAGATGTGCATTATGTCTCTTGTAACCCTCTTTTTCTTCTTGGCCCCTTAGCTCTTTTATTTCAAGTTGGTGAAAAATGGAAAATTAAAAAAAAAAAAATTGCTCCTGCTGAAATATAAAGTACAGCTGGTTATTGTGTATAATTTCTAATATTGTCTAATTAACCTGTGTTTCACATGTGGGGTGGATTTGCATGTGCATGTAAACGTACTTGGCTTTTATGAAAAAGGTGTTTGAATAAATGCGCTTTTTCTCTAAAATTTTTTAGAGTTAACATTTTTATTTAAAAACAAATTTATTTTTTCCCCCTCACATTTCTCCATTTCTGGCGATTGTGTTAACATTAGGATCGCCATCCATGTAAGTCACCTTCATTAGTAACTGCCACTGCCTAACGTCATCAATCCAGCTCCCTGTGTTGTTGTCGGGAGTGTCAGCAGGCAGCAGCAGATACACCGAGTCACTACGACTTGCCACCGCAGTGTGATATCTGGCAGCCAAATTCATCTATAGTGAGATTGATGGAGGAGGAGGATCTGCAGATGTGGAGATCAGAGCGATACAGAGGTGCTCGGTTATGAAGCAGAATCTCAATCAATACAGTATTTAAACAAGGAGCCAGTGAAGTTGCTGGAGGACAGGAGGAATATGTCTAGCGGAAAGGGTTCTGATGATCCCGACCAGCTGAATTCTGAGAAGTTTCTGGAGAAGTTTCTGAAGACCAAAGAGGATGGAGTTACAGTAGTCGATGCAAGGTGTAATTGGAGCGTGTACAAGAATTGCAGTGCTGTTGGATGTAAGATACAGGCATGGATGATTCATAAGGTTCGTTGATAAACCGTTGTGGAGACAGAAATGCCATCTCCACTGGGATTCCCTCATCAGGAAACGCCATCCACCAAATTGAAGTCATGGTCCTCTTCGACTCCGAAGGACAAACATCAGATGGAAATGTGTAGACGGAGGAACTTTTTGGAATTGTTAATAGTCAGAAGTCAGAAAACTTTTTTTTTTTTTTTTAATTTGGCCAATGTGGTTTTGGTACCTCCAGGAAGACCATCAGTCTTATGAGCATTAAGTTTGACGCCAACCAAGATTTTAATTTTCACTGTGCAGCCAGAGGGGGATGTGTGGAAGAGTGGATTTGGGCTTGGTAGACTTGGATGTCATCAGCGTAACCGTGAAACTGAATCAATAATAATAATAATAATAATAATAATAATTGTTGCCAGGCAAAACAAACATTGCCCGGTAGCACTTATGATGAACATGAAGGAAGATATCGCGAAAAAACGATTTTGACCTTTTTGGTGACCTTGATTTTGACCTTGTGTGTGAAACGTGGTTCTGATTCTCTGCTGTTCTCAGCCAATCAGAACACACCGTACTGCCAGATTGTTACACTCCTACAGCATGATGACTCCGTATATGAGGCAGTAGCCACAAAAACCTTGACCTTAACCGGATGACCCCCAAAATGTTGAAGGTTCTATTTGAGACCAACACCCATCTATCCTGAACGTTTTGTGAAGATTGGTCCAGCTGTTTTCCCATAATATTGTTTACAAAAAATACCCTGAAAACAGTACCTTGCCCCCAGTGGTCTCCATCTCAGGGCGAGGTGGTGGTGGTGGTGGTGGTAGTAATAATAATAATAATGTCTTTTAACAGCATTTCCATCGTCGCATGGCTCTTCAGCTGTCAATTTAAAATGCATATACAACTAATGAATGTCCTGAAAATATGGCTGAAATGCAGAAGGTAAATAAGAACTAGAAGGGGCCTAAAATAGAGTCCTGGGGAACACCGCTAATAACTGGGCAGGCTGTAATCTGATTTATTTTCTTTTCAGTTGGACAAACCGAGTGAGTGTGACCAGAGAGATGTGATCTGAACCAGGCACGAGGAGTGCCAATGAGTCCAATCGATGCTAATCTCTCTAGGAGAATATTATGAGAGATTTGTATCAAAGGCTGAGCTCGTAGCACGAGTTCGTTTAACAGCCCAGAGTCTGCTACCATCAGCAGGCTGTTGGTGTTTTTGACTAAGGCTGTCTCTATACCATGAAATGGATGAAACCCAGACTGAAATTATTCAAGTAGATAATTCAGTAAGGTGACCATGAACCCGAGCTGAGCTGCACTGGTCCCCCCCCAAAGTATTTTTGAGAGGAAAGGTAAATTTTGAAATGGTTCACAGGATGATCCTGCACACCCCAACAGTCTGAATAAAGTTTCTTCAGAATTGAAGTTATTGCAGCTGTTTTGAAAGATGAAGGGTGATCAGAAATGATGAGTTTTGTGATGTCCGTTATTATACAGAGAAGAAGAGGAGTAGAGATGTGTAGGAAGGGGATCTCAATGGCAGGAAGAAGGTGAGGAAGTGTTCGAAGTTTAACATTTGAAGCCAGAATTTAACATCTCGCCAACCAAACAAGCAAAGGTCAAACGGTAATTATCTTGGGTGGACACGGAAACCTGAAAGATGGCAGCAAATCCAAACGTTATGCAGTCCTTAAAGGATTAGTTTACACAAGTTCAACAGTTGCTCAGAAAGAGCTAGCAGTACCTGGTTATTGTTGAATAAATGCGTATTTGATGAATACCAAATTTTAACAAATATTTCATCACAAGCATGCAGTGTGAAACAAAGCAATGGATGTGCTGCTGTGTGTGTGTGTGTGTGTGTGTGTGTGTGTGTGTTCTCGCTTTAGCTTTCCGAAGAGGAGAAGATCCAGCGCTACAGTGTCTTATCTGAGCTATACGAGCTGATCGGGTTCCACCGAAAGTCAGCGTTCTTTAAGCGCGTAGCAGCCATGCAGTGTGTGGCCCCGACCATCCCCGAGCCTGGCTGGAAGGCTTGTTACAGGTTACTGCTGGAGACGCTTCCCGGCTACAGCCTCTCTCTTGACCCTAAAGACTTCAGTAAAGGTACTTCAGCCTCACACAGTCCTACACGAGTCACCCTGACTTACAGAATCATTCCTGTTATCTTCAGTATTGTACCTGATTAGACATGGCTTCCTGCGTGCTTTTTCAGTTTTTCAAGGATAATGTAGTGAACAGGTTATTGATTTATTTATTTACCTCCTGTGTTCACGTGACAGGAGGAAAAAAAACCTGGTTTTTGGGGGCGTTTAAATCTGCACAGGTGATGCTCCTTTCCAGCATTGTAGACTGACAAAAATGGGTTTTACTGGATGGTGAGAATGTTTACATGTGGTAGAGGAGTGAATGAGGTGTAGTACGTGTTAAATGAGGTACAGTTAGATTTTGATCCATATGTTTATTGAAGGTATTGGTCAAATACAGTAATAAAATAATACATTTGGGTTTTTTGCTTTTCCTTAACATATACACAACCACACAGATACTAAAATAGAAACTAAATGGATCACAAAAAATAAAATAAAATTAAAAAAACAAAAAATAAATCCCTGAAACAAAACATCAACAAACAAAATTGGGCCTCATAAGTGACATATAAATACAAAATTAAAGCCAGAAAAAAAAAGGTAACAGCCGCCTACTGGTAACATAGATATTAAACACCCCTAAGAATATAGGCTACAAATCTGCAGAGGGGAACTGAATTGATTTCAAATGTTCAAGAAAAGGGTTCCATATTTTGTAGAATTTAGCCGTGGACCCATGTAGTGTAGCTCTCATCTTCTCTAATTTGGAGAAGGACAAAAGATCTCTCAGCCAGTGATAAACTGTGGGAGGAGCAGAGGATTTCCACTTGAATAAGATCAATCTCCTAGCCAGGAGGGTGGCAAATGCTACAAAATCGGCCTTGTATTTAGGCACCACAAGAGTAAGGGGTAGCACTCCAAATAGGACTGTTACTGGGGTAAGGTCACAGGGCACATTTAGAACAGTTGAAAGAATATTGAAAATTTCAGTCCAGAAATTATGAAGAGTTGGACAAGATAAAAACATGTGAATTAGGGAGGCTGGAGACTGTTGGCATCGATCGCATAGGGGGCTTATATGGGGATAAATCCTAGAGAGTCTCTCTTTAGTCCAGTGAGTGCGATGAAGGATTTTAAATTGTATTAAACCATGTTTGGCACAAAAGGATGAAGAATGTACACGATACAGGATTCTCTCCCATATATCCTCCCCCAACACCTCCCCAAGATCTTGTTCCCAGAGTGTCTTAATGGAAGAGAGGGAGTGATTGTATTCAGAAAAGATTTTGCTATACATGCATGAAATGAAACCTTTCTCTCTGAAAACTGGTTGTAGAAATATGTTTTCTTCATCTTGTGGCTTAGTGGGGAAGTTAAGGATTTCAGCTTGAACAAAGCTGCGTATCTGTAAATATTGGAAAAAATTATTTTTACCCAAGGAGAATCGCTCGGTCAGCTGCTGAAACGAGGCAAAGGTTTCATCTATGTAGAGGTCACTGAAAGAGGTGATACCTGCTTGCACCCACGCAGAGAATGCCTTGCCCATCAATGATGGTGGAAATGAATGGTTTTGATTGATAGGGGCATGAAGCAGGGATGGAGTAATGTCAAAGTGAAGCTTAATCTGTTTCCAAATTTTGAGAGTAGTCCTCACAAGTATATTTTTTGTGTATCGTACAGTGGAAGAGGTTCTAGGAGAATACAAGAGTGCTGGGAGGGAAGATGGTTTGCAGGAAGCAGCTTCAATATTGATCCAGGCGGCAGTATGTTCTGCATTTGGGATTTGTAGCCAGTAATGAAACACACGTAGGTTGGCAGCCCAATAATAAAATTGGAAGTTTGGCAGAGCAAGGCCACCAAGAACCCTTGGTCTTTCTAAATAAACTTTTCGGAGTCCTGAAGGCCGACCCTGCCATAGGAATTCGGATATCAAACTATCTAGGTTACGGAAGAAAGTTTTGGTTAGGTATACTGGCAAACACTGAAAGAGGTAAGAGAATTTAGGTAGAATATTCATCTTGACAGAGTTAACACGCCCAGCCACAGACAGGGGAAGTAAGGACCAGCGTTTCAGATCTTGTTTAGTTCTAATTAGCAAAGGATCAAAGTTTGCTCTGAAGAGACTTTCAAAGTTATCTGTTATTTGAATACCTAGATATGTGAATTTATCAGAAACTACTTTAAATGGTATATTTGTTTGTGAGATAAAACTGCGTCCGGCTGTGTTCAAAGGAAAGATCTCGCTTTTGTCGTAGTTGACCTTGTAGCCTGAAATAGCCCCAAAGGCATGAAGTGTGGAGAAAACGTTTGGCAATGAAAAACTCAGATCAGAAAGGAAAAGAAGCAAATCATCAGCGTACAGAGCTACCTTTTGCTCAACTTCACCCCTGAGTATTCCAGAGATCTGTGGATGAGAACGTAAAGCTATAGAGAGAGGCTCAATAGCAATTGCAAAAAGTAAAGGAGATAACGGGCAGCCCTGTCTGGTACCACGTTGAAGATTGAAGTATTCTGAATTTATATTGTTGGTTCTAACTGAGGCAGAGGGGAGATAGTATAAGAGTTTAACCCAGGAAATGAATTTATCACATAACCCAAACTTCTTCAGAGTGTAGAACAGGTAATTTAACTCCACGCGGTCGAAGGCCTTCTCCGCGTCTAACGCAACAACGGCCTCCGAACAGCGTGAAGGGGGAGAGTATATTATGTTAAATAAACGTCTAACATTGAAAAAGGAATATCTATTTTTAATAAATCCTGTTTGGTCATGAGATATCAATGAAGGTAAAATGGAGTCTAAACGCATAGCCAATACCTTAGCTAATAGCTTAGCATCTACATTGATCAATGAAATGGGTCTATAGGAACTGCAGAGGAGTGGGTCTTTGTTTTTTTTTAATATTAAGGAGATAGATGTTTGCCGTAGAGATGGCGGTAAGCAGGTGGAGGTAAATGATTCATTAAACATTTCAAGCAAGAGAGGGGTCAATAGATCAGAAAATTTTTTATAGAATTCTACAGGGAAGCCATCTGGGCCTGGACATTTACCACTTTGCATTGCACAGATTGCTCTAGAGATCTCATCTAATGTGATTGGCTGTTCCAAATCTGATGCTGAGGTTGCATCTAAGCTGGGTATAGGAAGATTCTGAAAGAAAGAGTCTAATTCTGATATTCCGCCTTGGGCCTCAGAAGTATATAAGTGACAGTAGTAATTTTTGAATTGATCATTTATTTGTTGTGGATCAATTGTAGTCCCTGTTGGTGTATTTATTTTCAGAATTTGGTGTGCTGAGGTTTTGCTACGCAGTTGATGAGCTAGCAGTTTGCTGGATTTATCGCCTTGCTCATATAGAGTGTATCTACATTTAAAAAGGAGGTCTTCAGCAAGAGTGCTTGACAAGTTATTAAATTCAGCTTGTAATACCAGTCTCTGCTTATACGCATCTGGGGAGGGAGAAGAGGCGTACGTTTGATCAAGTTGTGAAATCTGAGATAGAAGTTCTGCAATTCTTTTTTCTCTCTGTCTTTTCTCGTAACTTGCATAAGAAATGATGACGCCCCTGGCAAATGCCTTAAATGTTTCCCATAGGATAGAGGGAGAAGTGTCTGCAGTTTTATTGACCTTGATAAACACATCAATATTGGTGGACATGAATTGTACAAAATCATCATCTGATAGTAGACGAGTGTTAAAACGCCATGGTGGACGCGGCTTTGTATGACCTTTCCAGTTAAGTTCCAAAGTTACAGGACTATGATCAGAAATAACTATGGGGTTATATGTACATGAGTGCACAGCAGGAAGGAAGCGATTATCTAATAGAAAATAGTCTATACGTGTGAACGTGTGGTGCATATTTGAGAAAAAGGAATAAGCTCTGCTAGTTGGGTTCAGGAACCGCCAGACATCAGATACATGAAATTCTTTTAAAAAGGACTTGATTAATTTAGCTGACTTTGTTTGAGGCTTGATATTCATAGAGGAGCGGTCTAAGGAAGGATTCAACCAACAGTTAAAATCACCACCTAAGATGAGGCACTGAGACTGCATATCTTGGAAAAAAGACAAAAAGGATTTGAAAAAATGTTCGTCATCCCAATTGGGGGCATAAACATTTGCTAAAATCACTGGGGTATTATAAAGTGTTCCTGTTACTATGACATACCTTCCATTTTTATCTATTTTGGTTTTTGACAAAGTGAATGGCACAGACTTGTGAATGAGAATTGCAGTTCCCCTTGCCTTACAGCTGAATTGTGAGTGATACACCTGGCCAACCCATCGTTTATGCAACAAAGAGTGTTTATCTGTTTTCAAGTGCGTTTCCTGTAGGAAAGCGATGTGGGTCCCTAGAGTTTGAAGATGATGAAGAACTTTGCTTCTCTTGACTGGTTGATTCAGTCCTTTTACATTCCAGCTTGTAAATTTGAGTGCGCATCCCCCATGTTGGGGAGTGGGATTTGGAGTATTTTGGGGGTTCATATTACGTCAAGAATGGAGGCAAAAAATGTGTGATACAGTAGTAAGCATAACATTATAATAATAGAATCTGGCATTGAAACTACACAAATTAAAAGGCCCATATACATACAAAAAGTAAAAAGAAAACAAAACAACTGGTAAACATAGACACAGACATAAACCAAAGACTGCTGAAGCGTCAACCTGAACTTAACGCGCGCACCTCTCCCTAAAGAACACATTAAACTCTTAACAGAACTTAAATCACTTCACCTCCTTGCCCACTGGGCCAAGTACTAGGCTAAAGCCTAAGTGTAGAGTGTTAAAATTACAAAAAAGCACAGTATTGTTGTTCCCATTTCCTTTTTTTTAAAAAAGAGGGGAAAAAACTGAAACTTGTAACAATAGACACAAAAGAAACAGTGCAATTTGGCATCCAACATAACAAGTAGCCTACACAAACATGGATTATAAAAATTCCCTCTACTCTACGGTTCCACTCACTGTGGTTGTCACAAAGGCCATTGCTTTGTCAGGATCGGTGAATTTGTGAACCTCACCCGTTTCCAGTGTGATTTTTAGCTCCGCAGGAAAGAACAGTCCGAATTTGATTGAAGGGTGATCATGTAGAATCTTCTTTACCGGGGTGAATGCTGCACGTTTCTTTGCTACCTCAGCCGTGAAGTCAGGGAAGATGGACAGTCTGTTACCGTCGCGTGATAGTGGAGATGCCTCAGCTGCTCGTCGGAGAATCTGATCACGGACATCATAGTAGTGCACTCTGATTATAAACGCGCGCGGACGCGGTGCAGCCCTTCCAATCTTCCTCGGCCTTTCACGGGGAGAGCGATGTGCTCTGTCCAGCAAGGGCTTTTCCTCCAGCCCCAGTATATCTTGAAGAATCTGAGCGATGAATTGTGTAGGACGAGTAGTCCCTTCATCTCCCTCGGGTATCCCCAATATGCGGAGATTATGCCTCCTCTGCCTGCCCTCCAGGTCGTCGCATTTTATTTTTAGTGCACACACTTCGGCGGATAACTCTTCAAGTTTGGACTCCATGCTAGCGACTGTGTCGCTATGAGTTGAGGCAAAAGTCTCCAGCTCTTGAATAGTGGAAGCATGGGTATCCACAGTAGCTTGCAAGCCCGACAAGGAGTTTTTGAGCTCCTCCCTGACGGCAGATATTTCGTTACGGAGATTGTTGGATAACAAGTCCACTTTAGAATCGATTTTGCCACATATGTCCACTTTTAAAGCTTGTAGAGCTTCCGTGAATTTAGTTGCACTCAATAAGTCTGACTCGATGCTAGCCACCACACCGACGTTAGCATTCCCTTTAGCTGAGCTTTTAGGAGAATCTGGCTTGCTGCGTGCTGAGGTGTTCTTTGAAGCCTCGCGTTTAGGTCGGGAGTCCATCATTTTCAGGCAGGAGACAACACAATCGACAGCTTACACTTCTAAAATAACGGAGTGGGAAAATATAATGCAAAATATAGACTGTACTGTGCTTTATAAGAAAATAAAAGTTGTACTTGGCAGGAACTCACGGAAAACACGTCTACTCCATTACCTGCGCACTAGCGCCCCCCTATTGGCGTCATCTTAACCAGCTTCATGAGGTAGTCACCTGGAATGCGTTTCAATTAAAAGGTGTGCCTTGTCAAAAGTTAATTAGTGCAATTTCTTGCCTTCTTAATGTGTTTGAGGTCAAACAGTAAATAATAAAAATGCAGTAAATAGCCCTATTCAACACAACTGTAGTAATCCATATTATGTCAAGAACTGCTCAACTAAGGAAACAGAAACGACATACATCATTACTTTAAGACATGAAGTGTCGTTAATTAATAAAAGTAAAGAAAAAACACTGAATTAGAAGGTGTGCCAAAACTTTTGACTGTTACTGTAGTCAGCCTTTATTCTTGTGTGTTTCATTATAAATAAAATAGCTTGTTTCGATACATTTGGGTGAGGCAACTAAAAGTAGCACACAAGGTCCTCATCTCTCAGGGCAGCACGGTGGTGTAGTGATTAGCACTTTCATCGCACAGCAAGAAGGTTCTGGGTTCGAACCCAGCGGCTGATGGGGGCCTTTCTGTGTGGAGTTTGCATGTTCTCTCCGTGTCTGCATGGGTTTCTTCTTGTGCTCCGGTTTCCCCCATGGTCCAAAGACATGCAGTTTGGTTAGCATGGGGTGGCCAAGGGCTGAAGTGCCCTTGAGCAAGGCCCCTAACCCCTAACTGTTCCCCGGGTGCTGTAGCACAGCTACCCACTGCTTTGGGTATGTATGTGTGTGTGTTCATGGCTTCAGATGGGTTAAATGCAGAGATTGAATTTGAGTGTGCCTGTGACAAATAAAGGCTTCTCTCATTTGAGGTTGATTTTTATCTTTAAATAGAAGTGTCGTTCTGACAGCCGTAATACAGATGTATACACACAGCTGTTAAACAGTTTCAGACTGAAAATGACATGACTATGACACACAATCGCATACTTTTTTTTTTTTTTTTGGACTGCCACTCCCACCCCAATGGACCGTTTCACGGATACCGCCATTTTGGATTTGGCTCGGTGCACTCTGGGACCGTTTGGGAACAAACAAGAATGAGGCTAAGGACACCGTCGCTGTTTCCCTAAAATAAATCTCTCACTTGCGGCCACCGCCGCTGTTTCCCAAACGCAGGAAATTCCAATCTAGGA
>JAPEKN010000013.1:2063433-2073804 GCA_028877435.1 Cathorops dasycephalus
TGTGAATGGTTGTCTGTGTCTATGTGTCAGTCCTGTGATGACCTGGCGACTTGTCCAGGGTGTACCCCGCCTTTCACACATAGTCAGCTGGTATAGGCTCCAGCCCGCCTTCGCGACCCTGTGGAACAGGATAAAGTGGCTAGAGATAATGGATGGGTCAAAACCACACATATCTGTCTTCTCTTTGTACTGAATCTTCGCTCGAGCGTTCAAATTGTGGTCAGACTGAGAAAATTCAGCATTGTTGATTTGTAGACACGTTTTCAGCGGCTGCCATCCGAGTTGCTTTGTATATCCGCCATCATGGTGGACGCTCATGACGTAGCATGTTTTGATCACGTGGTTGCAAGTCATCTATCGAAATTTCCTTCCCATGGATTTCAAAGAATTCCACCTCACGGTTCTGGGAATACTGCCCTCTCCTGGCGATTAGAGCACGTGCACGGAGTCGCATGTGTTCCCAAGACGCGCATACAGTTCCTCCACATGGCGCTCACACTTCAATAAGGTGGATACCGCAGAAGAGAGTGTTGACTGCGAGCTCTGAAGTGACTCATGGAGCCCATGCAGAAATAAATACTCTTTAACATGCCTAAACTTGTCACTTGTTCATTCTTTTTTCCACTGAGGAGCTGAATGTGCATTGATGATATTTAGTCCATGTTGGAAGTCACAGAGTAAATGTGGCAGGGCTGAGAGCTTTCAGCTGATCTGCGAGACTCATGAAAGACTTCAGAGTCGCAAATCCATTCCTTCATGAGGATCCACGCTTCCGAGAAGGTTCGTGTTTTTTTGTTTGTTTGTTTGTTTTTTCAGTCCAGCATTTCTTTCCTTCCAGTAGGTGTTCGTCTCGGTCTCTGGACAATCACTTTTCGTTCAAACGAACATGCTGAGACAGTATGAGCAGGACAAAAAGTAGCATTGAGACATCTATTGGTTTGTTTTGGTACATGGTCATGCATTATGGTGGTTCCATCCCATAATGCACCGCACAGTGATGTCGGTTGTCATGCGCTTGTGAAATGTTACGTGATGCTAAATGTCAGCGGGCGTTTTTGGATCATTTTCTCATTCTCACGCGGAGAGAGGAGAAAAAAAAACTTGTTGTGTGGACATGATGTTTTTCAAAGCTGAAAGAAATTTAGTTTTCAAAAAGTGAAATATCCAGATCCATGGAGACAAGGCCACAGACCAAGCTGAAAGCTCCATGAGGATGATTGCACTCGGAGAAATGGATCAAAAGCTGTTCTGATGGTGATCACGCTGACAGGTTGAGCACGGCGGGACTCCTCCGATACAGTGGTATGGAGGTGATGGGATGATTATTACAGCCCCAGTTTTGGATCATTATCCATCTGTCCTGTGAAGCACCGTCTGATCAGTTGTGCAGCATCTGACTGAATCCGAGCAGAAAGTATCAGCTCTATCCACGTCAGAATTCATCCTGTTGCTTCTATCAGCAGTAAAAGCATCACTGAACACTAGTGACCCGGTTCCATTGGCAGCCACACATGCCCATGTCCTCCATGTTTGACGGAGGGTGTGGTAAGTTTTGGATCATAAGCTTTTCTTTCTGCGTTCTCTTCCCATCATCTGGGACAAGTTAATCTTGGTTTCATCTGTCCAAATCACTTGGAGACATTTTCAAGCCAAGTCTCATTGAGGCTTTCTGTTCTTACATGTCACCAGTCGTTTGCATCTTGAGGTAAACCATGTATTTTCATTCTCAACGGCATCTCTTGACTGTCGAGTTTGACGACCTCCTCAAGAGTGTTCTTGACTTGGCTCAATGTTGTGAAAGAGCTTTTCTTCACTCAGGAAGGAATTCTCCAATCATCCACTTTTGTTGTCTTCCGTGGTCTTCCAGGACTTTTTGGTGTTGCTGAACTTGCCAGTGCATTAGCATTACGGCTTTTTGAAAAAGAATGAACCAAGCTTTTCGATTTGGCCACTCTGACAGTTTCTTTCTCTCTCTCCCCATTTGGTCTATTTTGTTTTTTCAGTCCAATGATGGCCTCTTTCTCTTGGGACTGCGTATTGAGAGTTCCTGTGAACAGCTGCCAAATGCAAATTCAACCCTTGGAATCAACTCCAGACCTTCTGAATGTCATGAAATTTCAACCAAACAGGCCATAAATGGTCATGAAACTGCTTTTCTATCAATTTAAATGGAGAGACGATGTAAAAACAAAGTCATTCCTCGATGGCTCGTGCATGATTGCGACATTTCAGATCCATCGTGGTGGTGTGCAGAGGCAAAATGACATTGTGTCACTGTCTAAACACTTACAGACTTGAGCGTATGTAGTCGAATAATGTTTGTTTATTTCATTATCATTATGGATTTTTGAGTTCGATCAGATAAATCGCTCTTTTCTTTCATGTTATTTCATGGGGAAACATCGTACTCTTGCAATTTTTTACGAGACCATTAAACCAGCCCGTGTCTTTCCAGGCTCAGCCGAAGGTTTTCTCCGCGGGCCTGGACATCTTAGAGATGTACGGTAAGAATCCGGAGCACTACGCTGAGTTCTGGAAGTCCGTCCAGGACATGTGGCTCAAACTTTACGGCTACAGAAAGATCACCATCGCTGCCATCAACGTGAGTCTCCTCGAACTCTCACCAAACACCAAACTCTGATGAAGCTCGCTCACCTCGGTGTGTGCTTGTGATTTTCTTTTGTTCTCAGGGTTCCAGTCCTGCAGGTGGGTGTCTGTTATCCTTGTCATGTGACTACAGGATCATGGCGGCCGATCCTCACTACAGAATCGGCCTCAACGAGACGCAGCTCGGCATCGTCGCCCCCTTCTGGTGCGTGAATGGATACGCAGTGAGAGGGACAAGTATTCAGACACTTTGGTTTTTATTTCAAGGTGCACAAATTTCTTGGAAGAGAAGAAACATTTGTACATTCTGAAGTATTTTAAATTGCAGTTTTATCTTTCTTGGTCTTTTTTTTTTTTTGCTCAGTTTCTATTACTTTATTTGCTACTATTCTACCTTATATATTTTTTCATGCAAAAGTGTGTGTGTGTGTGTGTGTGTGTGTGTGTGTGTGTGTCAGGTTTAAGGACACGATGGTGAACACAGTGGGTCACAGAACCACAGAGCTTTCTCTCCAGTTCGGTCTGATGTACAGTCCTTCTGATGCCCTGAAGATTGGCCTGGTGGACCAGCTGGTTCCTGAGGAGAACCTTATCAGCACAGCCACTGAAACCATGACCAAGTGGTTTGCTATTCCAGGTCAGAACCTTCCTTTCTTCTGACCTTCAGTGCCTCCAGAGCACCTTTCTGTTTTCATCCCACTCTTGAGAAAAGGGCGCCAGTATTTAACTGTATGTGTCAGGAGATCGACATTTTTCTTGAAATCCAGCTTTAAAACGAAGACTGAAATGAAATCAGTCGATTTGAATCAACTCCAGAAGTATTGTTACCCTAAACAAAAATAAGCAGAGATCAATCAAATGCATGCAATCAGTATATAGATTTTTATCTGAAACAGTGTAATGTAATGTGTACACACACACACACACACACACACACACACACAGATTTTGAAACAAGCCCTAAATTTCACTGTTTGAGATCACGTTTGTATAAATCATTTAAAATGCAAAATAAATTTCTCATGCTGCATCATGAATCTCTGATGCGTTTGATCCACAGATCACGCCCGTGAGATCAGCAAATCCACCATGAGGAAGCCGACGCTCGACCGACTGCTGGCCAGCCGAGAAGCTGATACTAAAAACTTTGTGAACTTCATCAGTAAAGACTCGATCCAGAAGTCTCTGGGGCTGTACCTCACCATGCTGAAGCAGAGGAAGGCGTGAACGCGGGACTGACTCTCACCTCTGTGCCTCCTGTTCCGTCTCTTTCTCGCTTCAGTGTCGGGGCTGGATCACCTCCTTCAGTTTTCCCTGCAGTTCTATTCTTTGATTGGTTTGTAAATTAAACATCCACTGATGTCCGATTACCGTGTGTCTGTCTGTTTGTCCAACGTGAATAACATCCCAGTTCATGTGATGGAGACTTGCCTGATTTATTGATCTTTGATGAATCGGTTCCATTTCAATTTTTCAAACTGTGCAGCAACTAGGAAAAAAATATTGTCCTTTCTTCAAAAACACAATGTAAAATAATTTCCTTCTCAGAAAATTTAAGAGGAACTAATTCAGTCTTTCCAGTAATTTCAGTCGTCGGCATCCTTCAGTCTCAAGAGATGATGGAGTTGCGCTCTTGGGCGTTGATTCTGGTACAGCGCCGGATGTGGCTGGACGGGCCGATGTGGGAGTGACCGTCTCTCCCGCACAGAGCACACATGAAGTCTGAGGCTGATCTGTCAGACTGGGCTCTGGCTTTCCTTCTCTGGCTCTGATTCCTGAGCATGCGTCTTTTCGAATGCGGAGAGGCCTTTTTGGACGGTCTGTCTCCAGCCTGATCGTTCCCGAGTCTGCTGCTTCCCAGGTGTTTAGGTCGATGCCCAAGGCTTTGATTTCCCTCTTGCAGGTGTCCTTGTAACACAGTTGTGGTCTGCCTGTGGGGCATTTTCCCTGCACTAACTCGCCGTACAGGAGATCCTGAGGGATCCGACCATCATCCGTACGCATGACGTGGCAAGCCAGCACGTGTCTCTGCTTAGCAGTGTGAACATGCTGGGGATTCCGGCTCTCTGGAGTACAGCATTGTTTGTGACTTTGTCCTGCCGGGTGATCTTCAAGATGCATCGTGAGCAGCACATGTGGAAGGTGTTGAGTTTTCGCTCCTGCCATGCGCACAGAATCCAGGACTCGCTGCCATACAGGAGGGTGCTCACAACGCATGCACTGGAGATCTGGAGCTTGGTGTGCTCAGTTTTCTTGTTGTTCCATGCTCTCTTTGTCAGTCTGGACATTGTGGTAGCTGTCTTGCCAATCCGCTTGTTGAGCTTGCTGTTAAGCGAGAGGGAGTCTGAGATCGTGGAGCCGAGGTAAGTAAAGTCATGGACAAGTTCCAGTTCATGATTGGAGGAGCCTGATGATGGGCGGCAGTTCAGCATCCTGAACCATGACCTGAGTTTTCTTCAGGCTAATGGTGAGCCCGAAGTCTCGACAAGCTTTGCTGAAGTGGTTCATGAGCTGCTGAAGGTCATCAGCTGAATGGGCAGTGACTCCTGCATCATCTGCAAAGAGGAAGTCACATAGGCATTTCAGCTGGACTTTGGTCTGTGCTTTTAGCCCGGAGAGGTTGAGTTTTCCATCTGATTTGGTCCGGAGGTCGATGCCTTCTGTTGCAGAACCAAAAGCATGCTTGAGCAGTCCAGTGAAGATCATCTCGAAAAGGGTGGGTGCAAGCGCACAGCCCTGTTTCAGTCTGCTCTGGATGTTAAAGGCATCCAAAGTTGAGCTGTCAAAGACCACTTGTCTTGATGGAAAGACTTGATGATGCTAAGCAGCCTGGGTGGACATCCAGTCATGGGGAGGATCTTGACGAGGCCATCCCTGCTGACTAGGTCAAAAGCCTTTGTGAGATCAAGAAAGGCGATTGAGAGTGGCTGCCTTTTGCTCTCTGCATTTTTCCTGCAACTGTCTGATGGAGATCATCATGTCAATGGTGGATCTGTTGGCTCAGAAACCGCACTCTGATTCAGGGTTGATTGATTCTTTCTGCAAGAACTTGGAGCCTCTTCAGTACAACCTGAGCAAAGATCTTCCCGACGATGTTGAGGAGGGACATACTTGCAGTCGTTACTGCAGTCACTCCTGTCACCTTTGTTTTTGTACAGTGTGGTGATGTTGGCAATCCTCATGTCTTGTGGAACAGCACCTTCTCTCCAACAAAGGCAGAGGATTTCGTGCAGCTCATTAATGAGGGTTCCTTTGCAGCATTTCAAAATGTCAGCTGGTATTCCATCTTTCCCAGGAGCTTTGCCGGAGGCAGTGGAGTCCAGGACTTTGCCGAGTTCTTCAAGAGTTGGTTCTCTGTTGAGCTTATCCAACTCGGGCAGGCACTCAATGGCATTCGGGGCATTTTCAGCAACTGTTTTCTCTGGCGTACAGCTCGGAGTAGTGCTCTACCCAGCGCTCCATCTGTTTTTCCCAGTCCTCGATTATGTCGCCCGTTGCAGACTTGAGAGGTGCAGTTTTCTTCTGTGTTGGTCCCAGTGCCTGTTTGATACCATCGTACATTGCCTTGATGTTGTCCATGTCAGGTGTGGTCTGTATCTGGAGACACAGCTGAAGTCAGTGGTCGTTAGCACAACATCGCGCTCTGCTGGACTTTGCTGCGTGTGGCCCGGAGGACCTGCAGGTTCCGTTCACGAGGACAGGCTTTGTCTGCTGCCAGGGCATTTCTCTCTTCTCCTCGATGACCTGGTGTCATTTCTACGGAGTGAGCCTCAAACCAATCAATCAACTTGCTGGTCTTCTTGCTAGAAACTCCTCCAGTTTCCCCTGGTCTCACATCTTGGTGGTATCAATCCTTGGTCTGCCCTCCTTTCTCATGTGGTACAATTTCTTTGCATGCAGTTTCACCTTGCTTCACACCAGGGAGTGGTCAGTGTCGCAGTCAGCACTTTGATAGCTTCGTGTCTGCTTGACACTCGTTAGGCTGGAGCGTCTTGTGAGGATCAGGTCAAGCTGGTGCCAGCGTTTGGACCATGGGTTTCTCCAGGAAACTCAGTGTTGGGGCTTGGTGTAGAAGTATTGCTGGCACATAGACCATGATGACCGCAGAGCTCCAGCACTCATTGACCCTTTGTTTGTCTTCCTGGTGTTGTTCTTCCCAAACACGTGAGCCAGGAGTCGTGGTCAGCACCCACTCTGACGTTGAAGTTGCCTCGGATGAACAGTAGCTGTCTTTTCGGGATTCTGCTAATGATGGTACGAAGATTGTCGTAGAACCTGTCCTACTACGAGGATGTCAAAGTTGGAGCATAGGTACTGATTATGATTATGATTTGGCTGGGGTGTTGAGCTGCAAGGACAAGATTCGCTCTGTTTCCTTGGGTGGTGGGATGATGGATCCTAACAGGTTGTTGCTCACGGTGGACCCAACTCCGTGCTCTCTGCTCTCATCTGCTGGTTTCCCTGAGCCGAAAAAAGTCAAGTCTCTCTCCCTTACTGATCCTGCCCCTGAAAGCCTGGTCTCTTGTAGGGCAACAATGTCCATCTGCAGTCTGCTCAGTTCCATGTCGATGACTGCTGTCTTATGAGCATCGCTCATCTCCTCCAGGTCATCAGAGAAACCTGGTGTCATTGTTCACACATTCCAGGTGCCCAATTTAAGGGCAGGTGTTTTTTTTGTCTGGTGCGCTGTTGTCGATCTGCTTGTCGGTTTTTACCCAAGACCCCATGCACCCAGTGAGGTTAACGGACCATGGTGGGGCAGCACCCTATTGGCTGGGAATTGCCTAGCTTGAGGTGAGTGGTAACTGCCCAAGGAGGCATAATGACCTCTTCCACCATCGAAAGCAGCCGCTCACGCCTAGTTCTACGCCAATCGAGTTGCGAGACTTATCGGTAGACTGCTGCTTCCCGTGTTTTGTCGATGCTGCATCGCGAAGCTGGAGTGTCCTCTCCAGGGTGCAAAGTCTGGGTAGGCTGATTATGGAAAACAAGCTGTTACCTATGCAGCAGGTCCCCCCCCCCCCTTGCGCTCACTCACACACACACACACACACACACACACACACACGTCACTGAAATGCTGCAATGGAAAGGTGAACGCCAATACACATGGTTTCAACACCGTCGCAGGACTTAGCAGAATGTTGCTTGGCCACAGCCATGGGGCTGCCTGAGGGACTCCGCCTCTGGATTTTTCCTCAGGGTTAACTCCCAAAGCCTTTCCCATGAGAGGGTCTGGCTGCAAGGCAGCAGAGGTTTGGAATCGGGGAGGGAGAGAGAATGAGTGACTGTCAGAGCAGCTTGTTTGAGCTCATTTGGATTGCGATGGAAGTCACTGATCACGGGTACGCAAGCACAACACTGCTCCTCAAGAAGAGGGCATGTCCTCTCTGTCCTCAGTAGAGAATGTGTGAATTTAGAAATGATAAAATATGACCATGATGACCCCATACTGTTACACATCTTAAGACCTGTGTAGCGGGAGAACGGGACAAAATAACACTTGATCACTTGGCGTCTTCAGTCCTTAAACATCATCGAAGGATCTATCTTGATATATTTTGACGTAGGTCCGTGTCCCACTGAAAGTATATCGATTAAAATATTTTTTCATGATGAATTTTTCCTTTGGGTTATTTAGCGGTTAGCACCGTTTCCTTACAGCAAGAAGGTTGTGGGTTCGAGCCCAGTGGCTGACCGAGGCCTTTCTGGATGGAGTTTGTATGTTCTCCCCGTGTCCGCATGGGTTTCCTCCACAGTCCAAAGACATGCAGGTTCGGAT
Source organism: Cathorops dasycephalus (assembly GCA_028877435.1). Classification (NCBI taxonomy): domain Eukaryota; kingdom Metazoa; phylum Chordata; class Actinopteri; order Siluriformes; family Ariidae; genus Cathorops; species Cathorops dasycephalus. The sequence continues at coordinate 2,071,823 of JAPEKN010000013.1, forward strand.
CACTTGTGGTTCTAAATTGACCATAGGTGTGAATGGTTGTGTCCCCGCCCTGTGATGACTTGTCCAGGGTGAACCCTGCCTCTCACCCACAGTCAGCTGGGAGAGGATCCAGCCCACCTGCAGCCCTGGAGAACAGGATAAAGCAGCTCCAGATAATGGATGGATGGAAAAGCATAATACGCAGGAAAGGATGTACTGCATCCTAATATACTTTTTTCTTTGACTAAAACGCATATCCAAGTGGAAGTATAGTGAATTATAATGAATACAATTCATCTTTTTTAATGGAATTTGATAACTGTGTTAAACTAAATTGATTAGCATTTGTACCCGCATCTACACGTATTAGGAAGATAAAAATTGGTAATATAGGAAAAATAATGCTCCCTGAGATTATTTATATAGATATATGTATAGATATCAAATTTGATCTCAGTTTAGTAATAAATATTCCATGAATAAAAAGATTCTAAATCGCTTTGGCTCACTCCCAAATCCCGCACTAGGATAGATTTAGTGCACTTAATGGCGCGTGGAGTTTATGGTTTTATGTAGTGCGCCTATGAAGGGGATTGGCCGCCATGTTGGACCGAGCCAAATACAGTGTCATCAACGCACGTGACGCTCTTTTCCCCGGAAGAGGCCGGACCTGTTGCCTGAGATTGTTGACGCGCGCGCGAGGCTCGGAAGCTAACTTGCTAAGCCGCTAGCCGAGTAAAGCCCAGGCCGCTAACCGAATGTCTCATCTCGGTTCTGGGTGCAAAGGGTTTCACTGTGGCCGCCATGATTTCGCCGCTGTGAACATTTCCCGCGGATTCCACACCGATCATTCGCCAAGACTTCCGCTTTTCCGACCGCCAAATAAGGCAGGTTTAAAACACAACAACAGCAGCTTTTTGTCTCGCTAGCCTGTTAGCCGCTAGCCCGGCTGGCGAGTTTGGTTGTTCTTATTTAAAACAAACGACTTGTTGTCAGGGCCACAACAACTAGTGAAGTCGAGTCGTAGTCGTGAGTAAATAGTCGTGGAGTCGCGTGCCTGCCGTCACAGGCCTCCCGACCACGACGCGCGCGCGTCGTGACTGAATTTTTATTAAAAAAATTTTTTTGTCGATTCTCGATTTAAAAAAAAAATTACTCCTTCATTCGACTTTTTGGATAAAAATCTTTTTTTAAAGTCATAACGTAAATTGTACATGTAAAAAAAAAATGGGTCAAAAGGAAAAAGAAAACCAACCAAAGAGCTGCAAGAAGAAGAAGTTGTTGTTGTTGACAGCAGAGCAAAAAGAAAGAAAGCGAGCGCAGGAGAAGAGGCGATGGGAGGCGGTCAAGTCCAGCTTGTCAGAGGAAGATCGAGAGAACAAGAGAGAAAGAGAGAGAGAAAGAAGGAGAACCTCGAGTTTATCAGAGGAGAAAAGAGAACGCAAGCGAGAGAAAGAGAGAGAAAGAAGGAGAAACATGTCAGAAGAGGAGAAGAAGAGAAGGCGAGACAAGGAGAAGGAGCGGCGAAGGAACATGTCGGAGGAGGAGAGAGAGAGGAGGCGAGAGAAAGACCGGGAAAGATGGAGAAACATGTCGGAGGAAGAAAGGGAGAGAAGGCGAGTCACGAAAAGGGAGCGCGAGAGAAGGAGAAGCCAGTGTGGCGTGGTGAGAGCGAGTAACTGTCGTCTCCTCCAGCAAACAGCTGCTGATCAGTTTGGACAGGAAGACGACGGACCACAGAAAAGGAGAAAAGAAACCTGCACGACGACAAGCGAACAACTGCAGACAGAAAGACTTTCTTCAGCGTCAGGTGAGAAGAGTTAATATCACCGAGATGGCCTTTTCATTATTAAAACATCACAATGAGCGGAGTTAAAAACATCGCCTGACCAAATTAGACTGCAGCAGGAACTACAACCCCGATTCCAAAAAAGTTGGGACAAGGCCATGTTTCCCACTGTGAGACATCCCCTTTTCTCTTTACAACAGTCTGTAAACGTCTG
>JAPEKN010000013.1:14234337-14244850 GCA_028877435.1 Cathorops dasycephalus
GTCTTCCTTTATCATCATTTTTCTTCTGAGTTGTTGCTTATCTATCCCTAATGTCCTTTCTATGGCAGTCCATTTATAATTGCGTTCATCAAATAATGTTTGTTTCCTAATGTCATCTTTTCGAATGCTTACCTGACCTGAAGACAGAGTTGTGTGCTTTCAACAGAGACTGTACCTCCCTAGTCATTCAGGGTTTAAGGTTGAGATAGACTCGGATGCATTTATCAACCGTTACATTCTCAGTGCAGGTTTTTATATAGGACAAAGCAGTCTCTGTGTATGCTTTCAAGTCCTGTTAAAAAACATTTAATTTGAAGTTGTGTCAAAAACACCTGTGTCACCATTATTCAAGTTTGCTGTCTCTCTTATGCCCAGGATCTTATTCAAGGACATTTGAGGGCAGCTCAGTTTCCTGAACTTAATGATGATATTTTCTGAGTCCACAATAATAATAATAATAATAATAATAATAATAATAATAATAATAATGCAACATATCACCTAAGTTCATTCAAGAAGTAAAATACTATCTCTTTTATCATTTACAGTGTATCATGCAGTAGTGTGCAACCTAGTATTTGCAACATATATTTTTTTCTGCAGTTTCTCTAAGCACCACACTGTGACCGTCAACCCAAGCTCTGTGACATTTCACACAAGCACTTTGGCCTCATCCAGTCCAACAGGAAACATGACGGGAAATGAGAGCACAAAATACGAGAGGATTCCTGCAGACGAGGCAGAGACCCACGCACTTGGATCAGCCAATTTGGATGACATTAAGAGTGAGTTTATATAACACATCGTATCAAAGCCCACTGTTTTCAGGTTGTCACATGAGTGTCTTGTTTTCTTATAGACGTTTTCAGGAGCCTACTCTCTGATAAACCTCTGATCACTAAATCTCTGGTTCATCATCTTTGTTTTTCGCCTTTATTATTCTAAATTTTCATTCGCATTCTAAACACTGACTGTTTTTAGGCAATTTAATTCATGAATACAATGTTTATCTGAATAACAATTCTGTACTTATGCTTTAAATTTCTCTTTAATTTGTAAATTGACCTTTAAATTTTGCTGTTTCACTCTGTGTGTGTGTGTGTGTGTGTGTGTGTGTGTGTGTGCGCATGCTCCTTGGCAGCTTTCTCTTCTTGCATGTTCCCTGCTGAGATTTAAAATTAAAACCATTAAAACGCACTATGAGCCTCACATTATTCAGGGGATGTATCACTTCGCTTTCGGTAAATAATTGTTAATTAAAGTGTCTTGTTGACCTATGTTTTCCAAGGTTTACACTTTATTAAAAACTCCACACTAATACTGGGTAGGGTCTCTCTTTGCTCTCAAAACACCCTCAATTCTTCCAGGCGTGGATTCCACAGGATGCTGGAAACATTCATTTGAGAGTTTGTTCCATGTTGACTCAATTGCATCACACAATTCCTGCAGAATTTTCAGGTGCACTTTCTTGCTTGTGATTCCGATGGGATTTGCCATTCTACCACATCCCAAAGGTGTTCTTTTGGATTCAGATGTAGTGACTGGGAAGGCCACTGAAGAACACTGAAATCATGTCATGTTCATGAAACCAATTTGAGATTAATTTTATGTTACATAGTGCATTATCATGCTGTAACAATATTCAAATAGTCTGTGGCATTCAAGCAATGATTGGTATTAATGGGTCTAAACTGTGCCAAGAAAATATTCTCCACACCATTACACCACCTCCACCAACCTGGACTGTTGATCCAAGACAAATTGGGTCCACGAATTCATGCTGTTAGTGTCAAATTCTTACCTAAGATCACATTTTTTTTTTTGGCTTCTGTGAACATTACCTGAAGCTACTGGCCCATATCTGGGTGATGTTATGCATTGCATTGCTACCACACAAATGGCTGTTTAGACAAATGCATGAATGAGTATGTGAATAGGTGTTCCTAGTAACGTGCCAAGTGAGCATATAGTGTTGGAGGGTCTTGCAGGCACACATTACATTTGTATGTGGTCCAGGATAAAGGCTTTGCATTTGGGCCTGGGGAAGATATGCAATGGTTCATAGATGAACCATATGTGGCCATAAGAAAGCAATTATTTTGCATCTCAATTGAAAACAAAATGGGAATCAGGTGTATGACTTCCTTTAATGAAAAGTGATCATTCCTTGCCTTCTCTATCTCCTCTAGTAAAAGCTTGATGAAACTGTACTTGCATAATATTGCTTACTTTTATCATGCTCATTTTTTTCCATTCATCTCTGACAGTGCTCCATGTGTCAGGCTTAAATCCAACAGGCATCAAGCAAATGAATAAAGATAACACATAAAACTAAGTAAATATGCCTGATCACTATTAAAAATTATTTGTTTTAACTGGTCATTCTGAAAAGAAAAAAAAACCACCATGCAAAATAATTAGCATCTACAGATACATAGGCCATGTCTGTAAACACTGATGGAGGAATCATACTTGGCTGCTTCAAGGACATCATTGACTTGAATACCAATTCCAAATGAAATGAAAACAACCAATACTTTCAGGTTTGGTTGGGTAGGGTGGGAAAAGGCCTGTTTAAAAAAGAGCTACCAAATTTAAACTTTTTTTTTCTTTTTTTACCAAGTGTGCGCTTTAATTTGCTTTCTTGTTATCAGTTACCACACAAAGTATTTAGTTCAGTGTTTCCCATTAATCACCTAAACTCGCTATTGTCTAATTTATCCCGTCACAGTTTCATAATGAACCAAAAGTTTATTACACTTCTCATAATAACATAAGCAACATTGTTTTTCCCCATTGCTTCAGAAAAGCATCTCCCTTTACCAATCAGCCCCTACCACACACACACACACACGCATGCATGCACGCACACATGTGCTGTCTTCACCTTGCTGCAAATTCACACAACACATTTACAGAAATGTGCTGAAAATTCACAGAACGCATGTTAACCTAGCAATGGCCTTTTGCTTATTATTAGCCTGCCAGTTCAAATAACCTGACGAAATAAATTAGTTGTGAAACACACTATGTTAACTGGCTATAATTACTTTCAGAACTCTCACCAAGTAAAGTTCATGGATTCTCTATGGGGTTTGGGTCAGGATAGTTGGCTGGCCAATCAAGCACAGTAATATCATGGTCAGCAAACCAGTTGGTAGTAGTTTTGACATAGTGGGCAAGTGCCAAGTCCTGCTGGAAAAGGAAATCAGGCATTTCCATAAAGCTTGTCAGCAGATGGAAGCATGAAGTGCTCTAAAATCTCCTGGTAGATGGCTGTACTGTGGTGTTCCAACACACAGATAAATGATTTTATTATTTTGAGAGATTTTGAATGTAAGCAGACTTCTATTTTGGCAATGATCTGTGGTGATCTCTTATTGGTTGTTACTGTGAGTATTGGTACTGTGCCACTAGGGCTCTCTCTCTCTCTGACTACTGCGCCCAAGCCGGTGGATGGCTCATGTTGTGGCTTATGTTTAAAATAAAAGTACATTTCGGGACTTTGCAAATCTGCCATTGTGTCCTTCCAGTTGCCTGCTTAAATAGTTCTGAACATAGTTGTGGTTAATACACAACAGTCTTGGTGACAAGGATGGGATGTTTAAGTTGGAAGACAGTGTTAGCATGTCAAGTGACTCTGAGGCAGCAGAGAAACCAGAAGAGCCAGAGAGATGTTCGGTGAGTGAAAGGACCGTCGAACAGAAAATGGTGTTTGGGAAGCCAGAAGATTTCCACTTCGAGGAACGTGAAGAAAAGTTTTGATAGTTATCGTCAGAGGCTAGGGCAGTACTTTGCAGCGAATGGCCTGGATACCAAAGAGGAGAGAACCAAGGCGTTTTTTTCTTACAGTGGTAGGGAAAAGGGCGCATAGCTTGCTAATGGATTTGTGCGTGCCAGCGAAGCCTTCTGAGAAAAGTTATGAAGATTTGGTGGGACTGCTACAAAAGCATTACATTCTGAAAACCAATTTCATCGCTGAAAGATGTAAGTTTCATGGAAGAAATCAAAAGGAAAATGAAACCATAAGTAAGTACATTGCTAGTTTGAGAAAGTTAGCTGCCACATGCAAGTTTGGGACATTTTTAGATGAAGCACTGCATGATAGGTTCGTGTGTGGTGTTAAGAACACTGAACTGAGAGATCATTTGCTCAACGCAGCCCACACTGAAGACTTAACATTGCCATTTTCAGTCGAAATGGTGCTTGCATTTGAAGTAACAAAAGACAGTGCACAGCAGTTTTCACAGAAAACCTATGAGGCTAATGTGGTTGATAAGAAAGCTAAAACGAAGCAGAGTGAGGCTATGGGAAAGTTTTCAGCTAGCGGGAAGCCTTGCTATCATTGCAGTGGTAAGGGACACAGACCAGATGAGTGCAGATTCAAGGACGTGGAGTGTCACAAATGTAACAAAAAGGGACACATTGCGAAAGCATGCTGCTCATGCAAGGCAGGAGGCAATAACAGATCGTCGAAAGGGGCCACACATTTGGAGAACAAGGGACATTGCAACACTCAAGCATGAGACATGCCAAGGTGCCAGCGCTCTCAAGCTGCAGGCAGGCCATGGTTGCAACATTCCCCATTGCGAGAGAGACCCTGATTTCAACGTTCCCTAGCACAGCAATGATCACCAGCTACAGACTGATTGTGGCTGTAGCAAGCTGCAGCTCCATGATGACCGAGAAGGTGGTTGTGTGCCATCCAGGTGCATGGCTGAGGCTCTGAACATTGACACTGGTCAAACTTTTGACAGTGGAGGGGTTGATCTTTTTGCAGTGGACTCAAGTAAAGGTCACATTGTGAAACCATACTGTCAGTGTAAATGGTGCCAGGGTGAAAATAGAGGTTGACACTGGTACAGCTGTGTCAGTGATGTCTGAAAGTCTGTACCAACGCAGGTTTAAGTCAATGAAACTCAGCCCAGCTAACTATGTTCTGAAAACTTACAGTCAAGAATCATTGCAACTGATAGGCAAATTCACAGCGAAGGTGAAATGGCAAGGTTGTCACTAAAAAGCTAGAATTGCTAGTAGTGAAAGGAAAAGATCCTGCATTGATGGGTCGAGTCTGGATTAGCTAGTTAAAACTAGACTGGTCAAGAGTCAACAGAGTGGCTCCTGAAACAGTGGACGCTGTGTGTGCTAGACATGCGTCAGTATTCAAACGCGGGTAAAGAAAGCTCAAGGGCATTGAAGCAAAGTTGCAAGTAACTGAAAATGCTGTGCCCAAGTTCTGTAAGCCTAGGAATGTGCCTTATGCATTTAGAGAAGCTGTAGAGAGAGAACTGGCAAAATTAGAAGTTGAAGGGGTAATTTTACCAACTAACTACAGTGAGTGGGCAGCTCCCATAGTCTGTGTACCTAAAAAGGATGACAGTGTACAAATATGTGGAGACTACAAGGTTACCATAAATCCATGGTTGAATGTGGAACAGTATCCACTACCCCGAACTCAAGATCTATTTGCTAAATTAGCTGGAGGTCAGCAGTTTACCAAGTTAGACTTGTTACAAGCTTATCAGCAAGTGCAGCTAGAAGAAAACTCAAGACGTTACCTCACTATCAACACACACAAGGGTTTATATCATTACAATAGACTACCCTATGGTGTTGCCAGTGCACCTGCAATTTTTCAAAAGATAATGGATCAAGTTCTTCAAGGGATGGACGGTGTCATCTGCTACTTAGATGATATCTTACTGACTGGAAAGGATACAGACAGTCACCTAGCTAACTTAGAAGAGGTTCTAAGGAGGCTAGAAGCTTCCAATCTCAGGGTAAAATGGGAGAAGTGTGAATTCATGAAGAGCAGTGTGTCATACTTAGGGCATGTCATAGATGCTATGGGCATTTACCCAATGAAAGAAAAGACAGATGCTATGCAGAAAGCTGCAGTTCCAAAAAATGTGACTGAACTCAGGTCATTCTTAGCACTGTTGAACTATTATGGGAAGTTTATCCCTAATTTATCTACCTTGATTCAGCCCATGACAGCATTGCTGCACAAGGATGTTGTTTGGGAATGGTCAGAGAAATGTCAAAGTGCATTTGAGCATGCAAAACAATCTCTTCAGTCTGACAACTTGTTAGTACATTATGACCCTGACTTACCTCTCATTTTAGCCTGTGACGCCTCTCCTTATGGAGTTGGTGCTGTAATTAGTCATAAAATGAAAGATGGAAGCGAGAGACCAATTGCGTTTGCTTCAAGGATGTTGACAGAAACAGAACAGAATTATTCTCAGATTGAGAAAGAGGCTCTTGGTCTGGTCTTTGGTGTCATGAAGTTTCATGAATACCTCTATGGTAGGAAATTTCTGTTAGTGACCAACCATAAGCCATTGTTGAAAATCTTAGGGCCTAAAACGGGTGTGCCAACACTAGCCGCAGCGAGAATGCAAAGATGGGCTCTAATTTTAGCAGCCTATGCCTATGAGATCCAATACAAGAGGTCAGTGCAGCATAGCAATGCTGATGCCTTATTGAGATTACCTGTGAAGTGTAGTGTGGATGTGGCGTCAAATCCAGTGTACAGAGTTGCATATCTTGAAGATTTGCCTATCACAGCGAGAGAAATTGCCACAGAGACAGATAAAGATCATGTTTTGAAGGTAGTTAAACAACTGGTTTTGACAGGTTGACCTAAACATGTGCAGGATGAGGCACTGAAGCCTTATTTTCAGAGGAAATATGAACTGACTGTAGAAGACGATTGTCTTTTGTGGGGGTTACGAGTGGTAGTTCCTGAGAAATTGAGAGATAGACTACTGTCAGAGCTACATGAACACCACTGGGGAATTGTTAAGATGAAATCCCTAGCCAGAAGTCTGTTCTGGTGGCCTGCAGTAGATGAGAACATTGAGCATGAGGTGAGTGAGTGTAGTATTTGCCAGCAACAGCGTAGTATGCCAGCTACTGCACGAGTACATACATGGAAATGGTCTTCAAGTCCATGGGAGAGAATACATCTTGATTTTGCAGAGGACCACAAGCAGATGTTCTTGGTAGTGATGGACGCTTATGCTAGATGGCCAGAGATCATTCCAATGCACACTACTACATCAGCTAAAACAATAGAAGCACTGAGAACATTGTTTTCAGCTTATGGCTTACCAAAAGAAGTAGTAACAGATAACGGACCTCAGTTCGTATCACAAGAGTTTGAGACGTTTCTTGCTAGAAATGGAGTGAAACACATTAAATCGCCAGCATACCACCCTGCAAGCAATGGTTTAGCTGAGAGATTAGTGCAAAATCTCAAGAAATCACTTGCAAAGAATAGAGCAATTGGTGGCATGACACTTGAACATTGTGTGGCAAATTTTCTTTTTGGATACAGAAATTCGCCCCATGTTACAACGGGCAAGACCCTGGCTGAGCTGTTTCTGAGAAGACAGGTGTGAACCAGGTTGTCACTGATCAGACCTGAGTTTTCTCAGAGAATGCAATATGAGACCGAACCAAACCTTCCTCATGTTAGGTCTTTTACTGTTGGTCAACAGGTCTTGGTAAAGAATTACAGGGGAGGGGAGAAATGGTTGAATGGTGTCATACATGAAGTGTTGGGTCCTGTGACTTACAATGTTGAAGTGAATGGAAAGTGTGTGAAAAGACATGTAAACCAGATGTTGAGTACCAAGGCAAATCCTGGTCTGTTGACACAAGCGGACTCTTGTGCAGAAACAGGGTTGGACTTTGAGGAGTTCAATACAGACACTGATTTGGAACAGTCTGTGCCAACGACTGTGGTAGAACAACCCAGAGTACCATCACCACCGCCGTTTGTGGAACGCAACAGTCGTCCTGTGAGAAACAGACGTCCCCCTGACAGACTGAACTTGTAACTGCAGAGGCAGAGGAAGTTAAAAAAAAAAGCATTGTAAAAGAAAAAAAATGATGTACTAAGCATGTATGTTATTGGTTCAAGAACTAAGGTACCTTGTTATGGGGTTAAAAAGAAAGAAGGTATTTGAAAGGTCTTTAAAGAAGATTAAGTTATAATTTACAGGGGAGGAGCTGTGGTGTTCCAACACAGAGAAATTATTTTATTATTTTGAGAGATTTTCAATGTGACTTCTATTTTGGCAAGGATCTGTGGTGGTCTCTTATTGGTTTAACTTGTAGGTGGTAAAAGCAAGCAACTTTTACCACCTACAAGTTTACTATGACCTGGATGACTGAGAATCTTCACAGACATCTCTTATTGGTTGTCAAAGTCAATATATGTATTGGTACTGCACCACTAGGGCTCTCTCTCTGACTGTGCCCAAGCTTGTGGATAGCTGATGTTGTGTCTAACGTTTAAAATAAAGTATAATTCGGGTCTTCGCAATTCTGCCTTTGTGTCCTTCCAGTGGTCTGCTTAAACAGTTCTGAACATAGTTGTGTTTAAATACACGACAGTTTTGGTGACGAGGATGGGATGTGTAAGTTGGAAGACACAGTGTTAGCATGTCAAGCGACTCTGACGCAGCAGGAAATCCAGAAGAGCCGGAGAGACATTCCGTGAGTGAAAGGACTGTCGAACACAGAATGGCATTTGGGAAGCCAGAAGATTTCCACTTCGAAGAAAGTTTTGATAGTTATCGTCAGAGGCTAGAGCAGTACTTTGCAGCTAATGGCCTGGATACCCAAGAGGAGAGAACCAAGTCGGTTTTTCTCACGGTGGTAGGGAAAAGGACGCATAGCTGGCTAATGGATTTGTGCACGCCAGCCAAGCCTTCTGAGAAAAGTTATGAAGATTTGGTGGAACTGCTACAGAAGCATTACGTTCCTAAAACCAATTTCATCACTGAAAGATGCAAGTTTCATGGAAGAAATCAAAAGGAAAACGAAACCATCAGTGAGTACATTGCTATTTTGAGAAAGTTAGCTGCCACATGCAAGTTTGGGACATTTTTAGATGAAGCACTGCGTGATAGGTTTGTGTGTGGTGTTAAGAGCACTGAACTGAGAGATCGTTTGCTCAATGCAGCCCACACTAAAGACTTAACGTTGCCGCTTGCAGTCGAAATGGCGCTTGCATTTGAAGTAACAAAAGAACTGCACAGCAGTTTTCACAGAAAAGCTATAAGGCTAATGTGATTGCCAAAACTAAGCAGCGAGAGGTTTCGGAAAAGCCTGCAGCTAGGGGAAAGCCTTGCTATCGTTGCAGTGGTAAGGGCCACAGACCAGATGAGTGCCAATTCAAGGACGTGGAGTGTCACGAGTGTAACAAAAAGGGACACATTGCGAAAGCATGCCGTTCATGCAAGGCGAGGGGCAATTACAAATCGTCAAAAGGGGCCGTGCATTTGGAGAACAAAGGACATTGCAACGCTCTCAAGCATGAGACATGCCAAGGTGCCAGCGCTCTCAAGCAGCAGACAGGCCACGGTTGCAACGCTCCCCAGCACAAGAGAGACCCTGATTTCAATGCTCCCCAGTGCGAGAGAGATCCTGATTTCAATGCTCCCCAGCGCAAGAGAGACCCTGATTTCAACGCTCCCCAGTGCAGCAATGATCACCAGCTACAGACAGATTGTGACTGCAGCAAGCTGCAGCTCTCTCATGACTCAGAAGACAGTTGTGTGTCATCCAGGTCCATGGCTCATGCACCGAACATTGACACTGGTCAAACTTTGGACAGTGGAAGGTTTGATCTTTTTGCAGTGGACACAGGTAAAGGTGACATTGTGAAACCGTACTGTGTTTATGTCAGTGTAAATGGTGTCAGGGTGAAAATGGAGGTTGACACTGGCGCAGCTGTGTCAGTGATATCTGAAGGTCTGTACCAACGCAGGCTTAAGTCAGTGAAACTTAGCCCAGCTAACTGTGTGCTGAAAACATACAGTCAAGAATCATTGCAACTGGTAGGCAAATTCACAGCAAAGGTGAAATGCAAGCAGGTCACTAAAAAACTAGAACTGCTAGTTGTGAAAGGAAAAGGTCCTGCATTTATGGGGCGAGACTGGATTAGCCAGTTAAACTTAGACTGGTCAAGAGTCAACAGAGTTGCTCCTGAAACAGTGGACGATGTGTGTGTGCCAGACATGCATCAGTATTCAAACCTGGCTTAGGAAAGCTAAAGGGCATTGAAGCCAAATTGCAAGTAACTGAGAATGCTGTGCCTAAGTTCTGTAAGCCTAGGAATGTGCCTTATGCACTAAGAGAAGCTGTAGAGAGGGAACTGGCAAAATTAGAAGCTGAAGGGGTAATTTCGCCAACTAACTACAGTGAGTGGGCAGCTCCCATAGTATGTGTACCTAAAAAGGATGACAGTGTATAGATATGTGGAGACTACAAGGTCTCCATAAATCCATGGTTGAATGTGGAACAGTATCCACTACTCCGAACTCAAGATCTATTTGCTAAATTAGCTGGAGGTCAGCAGTTTACCAAATTAGACTTGTCACAAGCTTATCAGCAAGTGCAGCTAGAGGAAAACTCAAGATGTTACCTCACTATCAACACACACAAGGGTTTATATCATTACAATAGACTACCCTATGGTGTTGCCAGTGCACCTGCA
>JAPEKN010000013.1:14899808-14913044 GCA_028877435.1 Cathorops dasycephalus
GAAACTTGAATGCAAAACTGTTCATGACAACTGCAGTCCTAAAGTTAGCAAGTCAACTGTAGTCCTCAGCCATAAAATCATTACTGTAAGAGTCCAGAGCATCCTCCAGGTGTGACTTTCAACTGTCCTCATGGGGCCATCTTCCACAGGGGTGATGCGATGAGACTCCAACCAGACACAGGGCACCAGAATGGATCAGGCAGGTCCAAGGAGCAGACCTGTGTATCTGTGGTTACTTCCTTGACCCACCTCAGTCAAGGAGCTCCAAAGTTTCCTAGCTTTCACCAACTTCTATTGTCATTTTATTAGAAGTTTTAGCACTATCGCAGCTCCCTTGACATCCTTGTTGAAGAAGGGACCTAAGCACCTCCACTGGACTCCCACGACTGAAGAGGCCTTCAATAGGCTCAAGACTGCCTTCACCACAGCCCTGATACTTCAACATCCTGACCCTACCAGACCATTCAGGGTCAAGGTAGATGCCTCTGAGACTGGTGTAGGAGGGGTCCTCTCACAGCACTTCAGCAAGAAACCCAAACTCCACCCTGTAGCATTCTTTTCAAAGAAACTCACCTCAGCAGAGAGAAATTATGACATCGGGAATAGAGAACTACTAGCTATCAAACTAGCTCTGGAGGAATGGAGGCACTGGCTGGAGGGAGCCACACACCCTTTCATCATACTTACAGACCATAAGAACCTTAAATATCTCAAGAAGGCTAAAAGACTCAATCCATGCCAAGCCAGATGGACATTGTTTTTCATACACTTCCACTTCACGATATCGTATTGCCCAGGCACCAAGAACACTAAGGCAGATGCGCTGTCATGGATCTTCAGCTCATCTCCTCACAACCCTGAACCTCATCCCATCCTTACACCTGAATGTTTCATCCAGGCAATCATGTGGGGCCTAGACAAGGAGATAAAGGATTCACAACTGCAAACACCTTCAGAGAGCTGGCCACCTGGCCTCCTATACATCCCCAACCATCTCAGAGGTAAACTCATCACATGGGCACATGCATCTCCCACCACTGGTCACCCAAACAGCCATCGTACGCACCAACTGCTGAGGAACAAGTACTGGTGGGAGAACATGCTGACTGAAATAAATCATTTAATCTCATCTTGCACTGAGTGCGCCCAGGCCAAGGTACCTTGAACCCCTCCCACTGGTAAGCTATGCCCTCTCCCGGTACCTCAAAGACCCTGGCCCCACCTAGCCATCAACTTTATCACAGACCTACCACCCTCCCATGGCAACACCACTATCATGGTCACCATTGACAGATTTTCCAAGGCACTGAGTCCCATTATCTGGCATCCCCATTGCCTTCCAGACCGCCAAACTGTTATTTCAATATGTGTTCAGATACTTTGGCATCCCAGAGGACATAATCAGTGACCGTGGTCCTCAGTTCATCTCTCAACTATGGGACTGTTTCATGGAGCAGTTAGGAGTCTCTGTGAGCCTCACATCCGAATATCATCCTCAGTCTAATGGCCAGGTAGAAAGGGTTAACCAGGAAATATGATGTTTCCTCAGAATTTTTTGCATGCGGAACCAGAGGGACTGGGCCTGATTTATTCCATGGGCCAAGTATGCACAGAACTTTCTGAAGCACTCAGCAATGCAACTAACTCCCTTTCAGTGCATGCTCGGTTATAAACCCCCCCTGTTCCATTGGGACAACTCACCAGCATGGGTACAGGCAGCGGAGGAATGGTTCTCTCTCAGCCAGGTGACATGGGAGGAGGTTCACCAATGCATCGAGTCAGTCAATGCCAAGTATAAGGATATGCCGACAAGCACAGAAGCAGCAACCCAGAATTTTCTCCAGGTAACTGGGTATGGGTTTCCACTAGAGAGCTCAAGGAACCAAATACATGCAGGAAACTACAGGCATGTTACATCAGACCTTACAAGGTACTCCGGCGCATTTATTAGGTCTCATCCAGACTTGAGCTCCCACCTCACAGCTGCATAGCGCCCACATTTCATGTCTCATGCCTAAAACCTGCTATCCAAGATCCTCTGTCTAGGAATGCTCACACCCAAGACCACCCTTCACTAAGTCTAGAAGGGGAACCCATCTCCAGGTAAACAAGATCCTAGACTCTAGACGCAGAAGAGGCCAACTAGAGTACCTGGTAGATTGGGAGGGCTATGGACCAGAGGAATGAAGCTGGGTGGGAGCCAAGGACATTTTGGACCTTCTCCTGACTCAGGAGTTCCTTAGCCAATACCCTGATAAGCCTGCACCCAGAGGGAGAGGGTGTCCTAGGAAGAATGTAGCTCCTGGAGGGAACTCCTCAGGGAGGGGTTCTGTCAGTAATAGTGTTGAGAGTGCCAGCTCTAAACAGACTTCAAACATGGCTTCTCAAACTACAATGCCCAAGAACCACAGCACCCTCTATCACCTGTCTATTAATTACACCTGTCACTCATTTCCTGATTCATCAGTTCTGCTACTCTGCTACTTATTCTCTCACTCTCACTAAATGCAAAGTATCATTAAGTGTTCATTCCTGTCATACCAAGCCTTTCACTGTCTGCCTACTTTCTTGTTTTTTTGGCCCTTGTTCTCATATTAATCTCATCATTCCTGCATTGCTCTGTTTACCGATTGACCAACCCTTGCCTGTCCTTTGACCATGATTCTCATCTAGTGTTTTGGCTTCATTTTGCTTCTCCCGCTGTCCCCTGCTCATACATCCGTAAGTGCCTGCACCCTGAAAAACAGTCTTTGGTGTTACGGATGGATGTGTCACCTGATATTATGTGTGCTAAACATGTCTGTTTGTGTGTTTATTTTCCCCTTCTGGTTTCCGTTGTGTAATTCACGTGTCTTTCAGTCTTTCCTCAGTTGGTCCCGAGTCTGTTGAATTCAATCAAGGCCTTGCAGCTGGGAACCATTCAGTCATCAATCACGCATCCGCCAATCATCTCCCGTCCGTCGTCCTATTTAAGTTCCATGTTGGTTGTGTTCGAGAGAGAGAGGTGGCAGCTCTCCTGTTTTGTTGGTTGTCTGATTATGTCGTTTTGTTTTTGTCTATTTGTTAGTTTTTGTTTTTGTCCTTTTTATTACTCTTTTGTGGTTTTGTTTTTTAGTTAACCTTTTGGTGTTTAGGGCACAGGGTGCAGTAGTTAGGGAACGTAGTTATATGCCTACAGGTTTACATCGTGTTCCCACCACACGTAGGAAACCCTTTGTATTAGATCAATAGCTAGCACGGCGGCACTAACCCATGTATTTTGTGGGCGCTCCAGCGCCTGTCAACATAGGTTAGGTTTGGGGCTGTTTTGGAGTGGGTTTATAGTTAGCTTGTTTTGGGGGATTTTTATTTAGTCATCACTGCATAGTTCAGGGGGTTTCGGGCTATGTGTTGTCTGCTCTCTGTGACCCATGGTTTTTGTTTAATAAAAATACATTTAGCAGTATTTTTGTTGTCGCTTCCTCATTCACTCTCACCCTCACTGTCTTGTTATGCTGGCAGCCTCCGACCATCTGAGGTGTAGGGCGTAACAACGCTATTACATGAAAACTGTTGTAACATGGTCAGCTCATGGCTCCCAAAATTTACATTTAACTTTACACAGCTGCATTCGAGAACTCCACAGTCTCATACTCAGTTACTTGAAATGCATTAAGATGGCTTCAATACAATGAAACTTCTGCCGGTGAACATCACGCACCTATGAAACATGCTTCATTTCATCCAATAACAGGCCCGCATGAGATTTCAACAAACGCAAGTTAGTTTTTCAGTAAAATCAAGAACTAAAATGTCGTGTTATGCACTATGCCTGAACAGTGCTTGTTGCATGATAATCATTGTTCTATTCTTTGAACACTTCTCATTTACTTGTTACATGCAGTTATTACATGATTGTCCATATTGTAATTTTATAATGACTTGTAATTAACTCAGCAGTGCTACTATGCTGTTTAGAATTATGTTTACAGTTCAGAGTAAGCCAAAACTTGTATTTTTAATATGTTGCAATGCAAACATAGCATGTCACTACAGAAAAATGAGTTTATGAAAGTGCAGGCACTTACGGATGTATGTACAGAAGAAGGCATGAAGCAAACTGTAAACAAAGCCAAAATGAGAGACTGGAATCATAGTTGGTAACAAGCAAGGGTTGGACGATCAGCAAACAATGTGGTAGAGAGAAGACAAAGGGCGAAAATATGAAAGAGTGAGCAAAGAGTCAGAAAACGAGAAGCAGTCAGAGTAAACAAGGCTTGGTATGAACTGAATGGAGCAGAACAATACTTTGCACTGAAGTGGCGTGTGTGTGAGAGGCTTAAATGGCGAGAGCGGTGATTAGGAGAAATGAGTGTTAGCTGAACTCAGTAATTGGGAGACAGAGGGCGCTGTGAAACTTGGGGATTGTAGTTTGAGGTGTCCATGTTTGTAATCAGAGCTGATTTACTGACAGAACCCCGCCCCCTGAGGAACTCCCTCTGGGAGCTACATTCTTCCTGGGACACCCCCTACCTCTGGGTGCTGGCTTGTCAGGATTTAGTGTGTGGAATTCTTGCTTGAGAAGCAGGTCTAGAATGTCCTTGGTGGTGACCCAGCTCTGTTTTTCAAGGCCATACCCATCCCAATCTAACAGGTACTTGATTTGTCCTCCTCTTTGTCTTGAGTTGAGGATTTTATTTACCTGGTACATGGGTTCACCCTCTACCAGAGCTGGGTGCTCCTGGACCAGTGTGTTCTCAACAATGGGCCCTGGGACAGCAGGTTTCAGACTGGAGACATTAGATGTGGGTGCTAACATGTTGTGAGGGGGAGTTCCAGATGGTACAAGACCTCTGTGCGATGAATGACCTTGAATGGGCCGATGTATCATGGCTGGAGCTTTTTACAGGTGTTGGGTTCTCTTAGGGTCTTTGTTGCTACCCATACTCTGTCACCTGGAGAAAAGTCTGGATTGTTTGCCCAATGTTTATCAGCATACTCCTTATACCGGGCATTGACAGTTTCTAGATGTTGGTGGACCTCTTCCCATATTGCCTGGCTGCATGAAAACCAATCTTCTACTGCTTGTACATGGCTGGGCATGTCATCCCAGGGGAGCAAAGGTGGCTGGTAGCTGAGTATGCACTGAAATGGTGTCAATTGAGTTGCGGAGTGTTTCAGGGAATTGTGTATACTCAGCCCATGGGAAGAATTGTGCCCAGTCCCCCTGGTTATGCATGCAGAAAATCCTTAAGAAGCAGCCAATTTCTTGATTCACTCTTTCTACTTGGCCATTTGACTGGGGATGATACCTGAACATGAGACTCACTGACACCCCCAGTCTTTCCATGAAGCATGTCCAAAAGTGTGAGATGAACTGAGGGCCCCAGTCACTGACTATGTCCTCAGGGAGGCAATAATATCTGAATACTTGCTGGAATAGTAGTTCTGCTGTTTGAGATGCTGTGGGGATGCCAGGGAATGGGATGAGTTTAATGGCTTTGGAGAAGCAATCAATGGTTACCACTATGGTGGTATTGCCTTGAGAGGGAGGGAGATCGGTGATGAAATCGATGGCTATGTGGGACCAGGGTCTCTGAGGTACAGGGAAAGGACAGAACTTGCCTGCTGGTGGGGCTTTTGAAACTTTAGCTTGGGCACAAATGGAGCATGAAGTGATTAAGTGGTTGATATATGTGATTATGCTTTCCCACCAATACTTGTTTCTCAACAACTGATGGGTGCATTGGCTGGCGGGGTGTCCATTGGTGGGAGATGCATGAGCCCAAGTGATGAGTCTGCCTCTGAGGCACCTTGGTACATACAGTAATCCTGGTGGAAGATTGTAAGGTTGAGTCCCTCTTTTCCTTGTCGAGGTCCCAGGTGATAGACTGTACGAAGCATTGCTGTGGAAGAATTGTGTGTGTGATGGAGTCCTGATGAGGCAAGGCAAAAACTCTAGATAATGCATTGGCTTTGGCATTCTTGGAGCCTGGACAGAATGATATGGTGAAGTCAAAATGTGTAAAGAAAAGGGCCCACCTGGCCTGGTGAGGGTTTAATCTCTTAGCTTTCCTGAGGTACTCCAGGTTCTTATGATCCATGAGGATGATAAACCGATGAGTTGCTCCCTCTAACCAGTGTCCCCACTCTTCAATGGTTAATTTTATGGTGAGCAGCTCTCTGTTGCCCACATTTCTCTCTGCAGATGAGTTTTCAATTTCTTCCCAAAATGGCCCCTACTCTGGTATCAGATGCGTCTACCTCAAGGATGAAGGAATTTGATGGGTTGGGTACTGTAACACTAGAGCGGAGGTGAAAGCTTGCTTCAGAAGACTGAAGCTTTCTTCTGCTGCAGGGTTCCACTGGAGCTGCTTGGGTTCCTTCTTGAGCAGGGCAGTTAAAGGAGCAGCAATCATGCTGAAACTCCTAATGAAATGGTGATAGAAGTTTGCAAACTCCAGGAAATGTTGGAGGTCCTTGATGGACTGGGGAGTGGGCCAGGAGGTGACCACTGAGACCTTGAATGAGTCCATGCTAACCCCTTCAGCATTGATGATGTAGCTTAATAAGGAGATACATTCCTGGTGGAACTCACAATTTTCCACTTTGATGTAGAAGTGGTTCTTAAGCAAGTGATTGAGAACTGCTCTAACATGATCCTCATGGGTTGCTTCATCTGGGGAGTAGATGAGGATATCTATGTATACGATGGCATATTTGCCTAGCATGTCTTATAGAACATCATTAATTAGGCACTGGAACATGCTAGGTCCTGAAGAATGGCTATATGGCATTACCCAGTATTCAAAATGGCCAGTGGTAGTGCTGAAGGCAGTTTTCCACTCATCGCCACTTTTTTGTTTCTTATGAGATTTTAAGCACTGCATTAGTCAAGCTTGGAAAAGATTTTAGCTGACCTGAGTTGCTCCAAGGCTGCGGGGACCAGAGGAAGAGGATATGGATACTTTATGGAAACCTGATTAAGTCCTCTATAGTCAATGCATGGCCGAAGACCACCAACCCGTTTTTCCACAAAGAAGCCCACTGAAGCTGGAGATCGGGAAGGGCAGATATAGCCGTGCTTGAGGGCCTGCTGAATATCTTCCATAGCTGCATGATCCTTCTGGGAGAGTGGGTAGATACAGCCTTGTGGTGGTGCCATATCTGGTCGCAAGGCAATCGCACAGTTGTATGGACGATGAGGTGGTAACCCACAGGCTTTTCCCTTGCTAAATACTTCCTGAGCTCCAAATAACATTCAGGGACATTGTCAAGGGAATCCGGTTGTGGACTTTCCACCGAGGAAGATGAAATGCTGACTTGGGGTCGAGTTATTCAACCCTGGAAGCAGGCAGGTGATCACTGGAGGTTTTTTTTTTTTGCCAGGAGATCAAGGGGTCATAAAGTTGCAGCCAAGGGTAACCAAGGATGATGGCATGGTTCTCAGTAGATGTGACCTAGAGGGAGATGAACTCTGAATGCAATGCCCCCACCTGGATGTGAAGGGGGGTGGTGCGCCTAGTGACGAGACCCCCTCCTATGGGTCCTTCGTCAATGGCACAAATGCGGAGTGCCTTTTGGAGAGGGATTGTTGGCAGGTTGAACTGCTGGGTAACGGAGTTGCTGACAAAGTCCCCCTCTGTCCCTGTATCAATAAAAGCAGAGAGGATATGTATGGAGTTTGCCAACTTTAACAGTACAGGAATGATTAGAATTGAAAGTTCATGTTGGACTCTCAATACATGTTGGACTTGCTGTGGGAGCTGCATGAGACAGATGGATGGGACACTGGTTGAGCTGGTGCTTGGCACTCCCGCAGTAAAAGCATAAGCCCGCCTGTTCCCTCCTGAGACATTCGGAACGTGTCAGCTGAGTACGTGACACCTCCATGGGTGAACAGCTTTCTGATGACTAAACCAGCTGAACACTTTCCTGTATGGAGGGGCGGTGTGTCAATAGATGATCCAGGCAAATGGCTAGGTCAAGGAGTCCAGAGTACACTGTTCATCTGTGCAGGTGAGCTCGCTGAGAATCTTGGGATGCAGCCCTTGATGAAAACCTGCCTTTAAAGTTGGATCATTCCACCCACTGGTGGCCGTCAATGTCCTGAAGTCCAGGACGTATTCAGCCATGCTACGGGAACCTTGTGAAATGGTGAGAAGGCTCTCTCCTACTTCAAGTCCCTCAGATTCATGGTCGAATACCCTCTTGAATTAAGCGAGAAGCTGCTCATACAACTTAATTTGCTCCCCTCCTTGGTTCCAAATGGCACTGGCCCATCGGAGTTCCTTACCAGTGAGAAGAGAGGAACTTTGCAATTTTATATTCTTCAGATAGGTTAAGCATAGTAGTGAAATGCATGGAGCATTGTAGCAAGAAACCCTTACATGCATTAGTGTCTCCAGCAAATCTTTCCAGAGCAGGAAGTTGCAGTATGGGGCTTGGAGCCTCGGGATGTGCGAGGGGGGCCTGCAACATCACAGAAGCTAGTTGCATCATTCATGTGTTGAGGTCTGCTAGCATCTGCTAATGTTGTTCTCCTAGAAGGTGTCCCTGGGTGATAAGTGCTGTTTTTGCTTCTTCCATTACATCCATGGTGGCAAAGTATCCTGTCAGAGTGCAGGCACTTACAGATGTATGTGCAGAAGAAGGCGTGATGCAAACTGCAAACAAAGCCAAAATGAGAGACTGGAATCGTAGTCAAGGGCGAAAACATGAGTGAGCAAAGAATCAGAAAACAAGAAGCAGTCAGAGTAAACAAGGCTTGGTATGAACTGAATGGAGCAAAACAATGATGGCTGTTTGCTCGGTCTGAGGATCAGAGAATCAGTCGACAGGCTCTGAGGTGGCTGTGCAGGCCAATTCTTGACCAGCACACTCTGGAGCAGTTGGGGCAGGTGAATCCTTCGTCTGGGTTGGCTGGTTGAAAGCGAGCTGCTCTCCTGCACTGGGGCTTCTCTTCCACCGTAGCTCTCCTGGCAGCTTCAAAGGCCTCTGGCAATCCTTTCCCGGGTGGTAGTGGGAATGTTGGCAGCATTCAGCTGGCACTTAAGCTGGTCCTTGTAGCGCTTGTGTGGTCTGCCAGCTTTCCTTTTTTCCTCCCTCACTAAGCTCTCTGAAGAAAACGGCTTTGGGGAGACGGCTGTTGTCCATGTGGCACACGTCCTACCCATCTCAGCTGCCTGTTGAGGAGGATGGCTTCCATACTAGGCAAGTTGGCCTGTTCCAGCACCATTGTTCATAATGTAGTCTTGCCACCTTATCCTCATGATGGTGTGGAGGCATCATTGGTAAAATCGCTTGAGGAGTTTGTGTTTTACAGTACAACACCCATGCTTCACACCCATAAATAAGGGTCATCAAGACAGTGGCCTTGCACACAAAGATTTTGGTGGACATGCAGAGTAGTTGTCCCAGATGCTTTTCTGTAGCCTGCCAAAGGAGATGTTTGCTTTGGAGAGTCTTTTGTCGATGTCCTTTGAGATTGTGGCATCATTGGAGAGGACCCTCCCTAGGTAGGTAAAATCCTCTACAATGCTGAGTGGCTTGCCATCAGTTGTGATGTGAGGGAGGTTGTATGTGGTGTCAGGAGCTTTCTGATGGAGAATCTCCATCTTCTTTTTGGGGCTGATCATCAGTCCAAAGGCACTTGCAGCTTTTGCAAAGTTGTTGACCATTTAGCTGTAGATCTTCACTGTGGGCTAGAAGGGCAGTCATCAGCAAAAAGTAGGTCTAGTACCATCTTTTCATGTGTCTTGGTTCGAGCCAATAGTCTTCTCAGGTTGAAGATACTTCTGTCTGTGCGGTATCTGATGTAGACTCCCTCAGCCAGATCTTGTTTGGCCTTGCTGAACACAGAAAATGGCGTGGGGGCAAGGACGCATCCTTGCTTGAATCCAATGTTGAATGGGAAGGTGTTGGACATGTCTCCATTCAGCTTGACTTGGCTTTTCTGTCCTTCATGCAATTGTTGAATGATCATGAGAAGCTTGGGAGGGCAACCAAGTCTGCTGAGGATCTTCCAAAGGCCACTCTTGCTGACAGTATTGAACACCTTTTGTGAGTTCAACAAATGCTACATATTAGCCAATGTTCTGCTCTCTGCACTTTTCTTGGATTTGTCAAATCACAAAGATCATGTCAGTGGTTCCTCTCTTGGCTCTGAAGCCGCACTGACACTCTAGGAGTTTGTCCTCAGAAATTGTTGAAATCAGCCAGTCGAGGATGATTTGGACCAGTATCTTTCCTGCAATGGATAGCAGAGTCACACCTATATAGTTGGAGCAGTCTGATTTTTCTCCTTTGTTCTTGTAGCGTGAGATGACGGCATCACGCAAGTCTTGGGGCACAGATCCTTGTTCCCAGCAGATCCTGAATTCCATGAGTTTTGCTTGGAGAGTGTCTCCACCCAGCTTGTATACTTTGGCTGGTACACCAGCTACACCTGGGGCTTTGTGGCACTTGAGCTTTATCGCAATCTTCGCTTGAGTTGGTGGAGCATTGAGTTCTTCCCTAACTGGCTGTTGGGAGATTCTCATAATGGAATCTTCTTGGACTTGTCGCTTGTCTCCATAGAGGTTCCCATAGTGCTCTGTCCAGCAATGCAGGATGGATTCCTTGTCAGAATGAAGGGTGCTACCATCTGTAGAGTGGAGTGGTGCTAACACTTGGTGGGTGGGGCTATATACTCCGGAGCACATTGTAGAAAGCGCTTGTGTTGCCATGTCCACATGATGGGTTTCTTCAAGGTTGATCCACCACTGGTCTTAGATTCTTTCACTCTGTTCTGCACTCTGTGGCATGATCTTCTGTATGCTTCTTTAGCCGCTGGATCATTTAGGTCTTGCTAGGCATCTCTTAAAGCAGGCACGCTTTATCCTTTTAAAAGGCCCTGGATGATGCCACTTTTATCAAACCAGTCCCTGTTCTTCCTGGAGGTGAATCCAGCAATCTCCTCTGTTGACTGCAGCACTGTCTTGAGGTTCTTCCACTGCATCTCTGGGTTTATCCGCACTTCATCATTAGGTCTTGTGGCTTCTGTTTCTCTGCCACTGCCTGCTGAAATGTCTCCCTCTGGCTCACGAGTCTCTTTATGTTCAGCCTCTTTGCTTGTAGACCTTTCTTTTTTGGTGGGGGTCGAGTGGTTAGGCAAAGTTTGCTTCTGACTTGGCGATCAGTGTAGCAGTCAGCACTGGGCATGACCTGGGTGTGAAGTACATCAGACAAGTCTTTCTGGTGGACAAGTATGTAGTCCAGTAGGTGCCAGTGTTTTGAGCATGGGTGTTGCCATGTGGTCTTGAATCTGGCTTTTTGTTGAAAGACAGAGTTGATAATGCAGATTTCCTGTTCAGCACAACTCCAAGAGCAGTCTGCCATTTGTCAATGCAGCACTCTATCCCATGTTTTCCAAGTACTTTGGGCCATAACCTGTGTTCAGAGCCAACTCTGGCATTGAAGTCTCCCAACACAATGACTTTACCCTCTTTGTCCACTTTTTACAGGAGTTCTCTGAGGCTGGAGTAGAACGCATCCTTGGTGGTGGGGTCTGCCAGTAATGTGGGAGTATAGACACTGATCAGAGCTGCAAACTTGTCTTCAGCAAGGGGAATCCATAAGGACATTAGTCTGTCTGAGTGACCCACTGGTAGAGTTTCAAGCTTGTTTGCAATTTTTGTCTTGATCATGAATCCAACTCCTGACATTCTCTCCTCTTCTTGTGCCCATCCAGACCAGGAGAGGGTATAGCCTGCTCCATGTTCTGTGAGTGATCCTTGTTTGGCAAATCTGACTTCACTGAGTACAACTATGTCAATATTGAGTCTTACAAGTTATCTTGCTATGAGTGTTGAGCATCTCTGTGGGTGATTGGCTTGCTCAGAGTCTTGCATCGTGCACACATTCCAGCACACAATGTTCAGCAAAGCTGATTTCTTCTTTCTTCTGTTGTTGCTCATACCACTTGAAAGGGATGCCTGTTGGCCATGGCCAACCAACCTGGGGTGTGATGAGACAAGCTTTGAGTCAGTTTTTCCAGGCCCTTCACCGTTTGGGGCAAGTAATGCTGTCCCTAAATAGGGCTGCTTGGATGCTCAGGGCGCTGCCGAACAATGCTGTTGCCTCGGATCAGCACTGAATGACCCATGCTTCTGAGCCGCCTGCATGCAGGGTTAAGACTGCAGTTGCCAGTGCCATCTAGCACCTGCCATTTCATCTCTTCCCCATTGCTGCTAGACTTCTTCCCACCTGCACTCCATGAGTTTAAAGTGAAAATCAGCTTGCGCAAACCAATCCCACTCTTTAGGCTGCACGTCTTTCCTCAGTGGCTCAGTGGACTAATACAGCTGCGGTGACCTTGTAGCTGAAGGTTTTGTGTCCATGTCCTTCTCCTAGCCTTTGCATCAAGATGCTGGCCTGCAAGGTGGTTTTATTTCAAAGTGCCCTTCTCTTAGCCTTAGCCTAAAGAGGCTTACCCTACAAGGCAGCAGGGGCTGATTGGTGAGCGCCAGGGTGTGTCCATGCACCGGTGAGCCTGCACAATGCACCTCTGGGGCTCAGACCTGCTCCAAGATCCCTCACAGTTCAGCATTACCCATGGTGTGCCAGCAAGGAGGCACTGTGAGAACTTTTGTTTTTTTCAAAAAGAGTTATCAGCATGGTAAAAAATGATCTTAGTTCTTACAATTTCTTCATTAGATATCTTCAGGGGACTAGTTTATCTCCAAAATAAAGCTCACAGAATGTTTTCTAATTGAGCCATGCCAGATTTTCCCTACCATTTTTATAAAACGGATTCATTCATAACATGGACAGGTTCTTTGGATCCCAACTATCGTGTTATAACGGCGCTCCACTGTATACAGGTTTTGGAGCAATGTGCAATCATCTAGATGACCTCTTTTTCAGGGAAGGCCTTTCTTATTTCAGCAAGACAACACTAATCCACATTCTGCAGTATTACAACTGCATGGCTCCACAGTAAGAGTGTGGGTGCTAAGCTAACCTGCTTGCAGTCCAGACTTGTCTCCCATTGAAAACATTTGGTGCATTATGAAGCACAAATACAACAAAGACTGCTGAGCAACTGAAATTGTATATCAAGTAAGAATGGGACAACAATTTCACTTTGAAAACTATAGTAATTAGTCTCCTAAGTTCCTAAACATTTACAGAGTTTAAAAGTAGATGTGATGCACCACAGTGGTAAACATGGCAGGAATGTGTTGCTGCCATCAAATTCAGAATCTTCATTTCAAC
>JAPEKN010000013.1:16534171-16545306 GCA_028877435.1 Cathorops dasycephalus
ACCCCACGCCGGCTCCGGGCTCGAGCCGCCCGCCTGAGCGGGGGGGGGCCTTTCTGTGTGGAGTTTGCATGTTCTCCCCGTGTCTGCATGGGTTTCCTCTGAGTGCTCCGGTCTCCCCCACAGTCCAAATACATGCAGGTTAGGCTAATTGGTGGCTCTAAATTGACTGTAGGTGTGAATGTGAGTGTGAATGGTTGTTTGTCTATATGTGTCAGCCCTGTGATGATATGGTGACTTGTCCAGGGTGTACCCCACCTCTTGCCCATAGTCAGCTGGGATAGGCTTCAGCTTGCCCATGACCCTACACAGGATAAGCGGTTACAGATAATGGATGGATGGATGGATGGATAATATAATATAATTGTGGCAGTGGGGGCATGGCCTAGCATCAGCTTGTGAATGAAGGGCAGGGCCAGGGAAGGTGAATGGTAAAGTCAATGCACCTGTTATCAATTAATGTGTGTGTGTTTGTTGCAGTGACAGTGGAGGTTAGAGAAGGAGGGAGAGTGTGAAAAGAAGGCAGCTCTCCCAACCAGAACACGTGTGTCTGTGTGTGAGCAGCGAGTGAGTGAATGAATGATGATGAAAAGCAAAAATAGTAAAAATAGTGTGTGTGAACATCAGGTCCCACCTGCTGTGCTTCTGTACTCCACCCACATCAGGGACACATTACAATGGTGTCAAAACCTGATAGTATGGAAGGGAACCACCACATGGAGTCCTCTCCATTTAAGGATCTCATCCATCCCCTTGTTACAGCCCAGGAGAACCAGCATCAAGTACTGACTGCCCTCCAGAAGGAGCAAGAGCAATGCTTTGAAGCCTTGATGCTGGCCCAGCAGGAAGATCACCAGGCATCTGCTCATGTCAGCGGGGGCCTTGACTGCCACTGTGACGGACCTTCCCCACCTCACCCTCATGAAGATGGCCCCGCATGATGATCTGGAGGCCTTCATCACTCTCTTTGAGCAAGCGGCCAAAGCATGGGGGTGGCTGGTTGAGCAACATGCAGCGTGTCTACTTCAACTACTAACTGGCGAGGCACAGCTCACCACGCAGCAGCTCCCCGCCAACAGCCAGCTTGTATATGCAGACCTGAAGTGCACCATCCTGCAGTGTGTCGGCTGCTCCCCGGAACAACATTGTCAGCGCTTCCGGACACTGACATTGGAGGAGGTCGGCCGGCCGGCCGTTTGCTTTCAGCAAACAGCTCCAGGATGCCTGCCAGCGGTGGCTGAGGGCAGACAACCATGATGCCAAGGGGATCATTGACCTGGTGACACTGGAGCAGATCATCGCATGACTTCTGGAAGGAACGGCAGATTGGGTCGAGTGTCATCGCCCAGCGCCACTGGGTCAAGCCATCGAGTTGGCAGAGGACCATCTGATGGTGGTTCCAGTGGCATGCAGATGTGTCACTTTTTCTCTCTCCTTCCCCCTCCTCTTCCTGTCCCTGTCCCATTACCCCACCATGGAGATGGGGGCTGGGTCCCCCCAGCTGGCCCGCTGCACCTGTGGTGTCCTCCCATCTTCTCCTTCAGTGTCTGTGTCTCCCTCCCAAAGTGAGTGATGCCCATAACACCAGTGCAGAGGGAAAGCCTGAGCCGGTATGCTGGCACTGCGGGGAGCTGGGACATCTCCAGAGTCAGTGCTCCATGATGGAGGTGGGAGTGTTGGTCCAGATTTCCAATACGCCAAAGACCACCTCCGATCAGGCCAGAGTGTATCATATACCAGTAAGTGCCCAAAGGGATACGTATCATACGTTAGTGGATTCTGGCTGTAATCAAACCTCAATCCACCAAAATCTGGTGCAAGGTGAGGCATTGGGGAAAGCACAAGTGGTGAAGGTTTTGTGTGTGCATGGGGATGTTCACAATTATCCTCTAGTGCTGGTCCATATTCTATTTCAGGGACAAAAGTATAGAATAAAAATTAAAGGTTAATCCTTGTCTCACCCACCTGCTGATTTTGGGACTGATTGGCTGGGATTCAGAAACTTAATGGATCACATAGTAAGGGGTGGGTCCTGTAACGATACATCATGGGGGGATCCCAGTGTGACATTGACTGGGGTAGCTGTCACAGAGCCGTCTACATCAGCACCATGTCAGGGCGATGTGAGGAATGAGGAGCAGCTTGCCCCTCCTCCCTCTCTTGGGGATTCTCTCAAAGATTTCCCATTAGAGCAGTCATGAGATGAGACTCTGGGGCATGCGTTTGACCAAGTGAGAGTAATTGATGGTCAAACTCTCCAGCCAAACGCAACACCTTCCTTCCCATATTTCACTATTATTAAGGATAAGTTATATCGAGTGACACAGGACACTTAAACTGGTAAACAGATAACACAGTTGTTAATCCTAAAGAGCTGTAGGGAACTCATGTTCCATGTGGCTCACTTTAATACCATGGCCGGACACGTAGGACAGGCTAAAACACTAGCTCGAAAAATGGCCTGGTTCTATTGGCCAGGTATTTGCAGGGACGTTCGTCAGTGGTGTGCAGTGTGCCACGAATGCCAATTAGTAAATCCCATGGCCACTCCAAAAGCACCTTTGTGCCTGCTCCCTCTAACTGAGACCCCCTTTGAGAGAATTGGCATGGATTTTGTTGGGCCATTAGATTGGTCAACATGAGGATATCACTTCATTTTAGTTCTGGTGGACTATGTAACATGATATCCAGAAGCAGTGCCTCTCTGCAATATCTCCACATGCAGTGTTGCAGAAGTGTTCTTCCATGTTATCTCCTGGGTCGGGATTCTGAAAGAAATCCTGACGGACCAAGGCACTATGTTTATGTCACCCACACTTCACAAGCTGTAGGAGTTATTGGGAATTAAATCCATCAGCACCAGCGTCTGTGTGTAAGCAGTGAGTGAGTGATGCTGAAAAGCAACAAAAATAGTATAAAAAAAAAAGTGTGAACATCAGCTCCCACCTGTCGTGCTTCTGTACTCCACCCACATCAGAGACATATTACAATAATGAGTTGTTTACTGGGAAATACACCACTTGTATTTTCATACGAACTTCCAACAACCATGACATTTCTTATTATGGCACTCATGAGGATATTGAAGAATTGTTTTGATAAATTTGGCTTGGCAGCTCCCAGCCACCAGCATGCTGGAGTACCTGGAACTGAAGCAGGCTATCTTGCAGTGGGTTGGCCATGGCCCAGAATAGCATCGCCAGCGCTTCCATGTGCTGGCATATGGTGAAGTCAGTTGCCTGTTTGCATTCGTGCAACAGCTCCAGGATGCCTGACTGCTGGCAGGAGAGTGCAATGGGGAGGACATCATTCATCATGTGACACTGGAGCAGTTCATCACCCAACTACTGAGCGAGACCTCGATATGGATCCAGTTTCACAGCGTGGTGTCACTGGAGTTGGCAGTCCAACTGGCAGAGGACCATCTGATGGTGTTTCTACAAGCAGGCACTCCTGCACCATCTCTTCCCCTCTCTCACACTCTCCCTCTCCTCCCCCCCTCACCCCAAGCCCATGCAGATGGGGGCCAACTCCCCCGATTCCCCACTCCTCACACTCAAATCTGTCCTCATGTCTCCTCAACCCTTTCTGCTTCCATGTCTGTGCTGCAGCTATCCCCCTGTCTCTTTACAGGTGAACCCATCCATGCCCAACAAAATTGGGATAAAATCTAGGCAGGTATGTCAGCACAGCAGGAAATCTGGGATTTCCCAGAATCATTACTTCTGCAAAGGGGTGGGGATTCTGATTTGCTTTCCTGATGCACTGTGGGCTTCCCCTGATCAAGCAAGAATGTACCACATGTCTGAGTATTCAAGGGGGTACACATCAGGCTTTGGTGGATTCTGGATATAATCAGACTTCCATGCATCAAAGCCTGATTCAATGCAGGACATTAGGAATTGCATGATTAGTGGAGGTAAGGTGTGTCCATGGGGATGTTCACAAATATCTGCTAATGCCAGTCACTATTCATTTCCAGGGAGAAAAGTACAGTGTGGAGGCATCGGTTAGTCCGAGCTTCATCCATCCACTTATCTTGGGAACAGATTGGCCAAGATTTAAAACATGAATAAAACAGTTAGTAGTGGATGGGTCCTGCATTAGCATGTCACAGGGGAATCCTGCAGCAACATTGACTGGGGAGCTGGTCTTAGGGTTATCCGCATTAGCTCTACATTATGATGACACAGAGTGGGGAGGGCCCCGCCCCTCCTCTCTCTCTGGAAAATCCCTCTGGAGAGTTCCCTCTGGAGCAGACACCTAACAAGTCTCTGAGGCACGCTTTTGACCAAGTGAAAGTAATTAATGACCAATATTTCCAGCCTAATGTTGCACTTTCCTTTCTGTATTTTTCCATTATTGATAGGTCATATTGAGTGATGCAGGACACTCAGACTAAGGAAGAGATGGCATGGTTGTTGGTCCCAAAGAGACATAGGGAAGTTTTATTCCATGCAGCTCATCATAATCCCATGGCTGGGCATCTAGGCCAGTACAAAACACTACATTGGCTCATGGCCTGGTTTTATTGGCCAGGGATTCGTGCTGATGTCTGCAGGTGGTGTGTGGCTTGTCACAAATGCCAGGTGGTAAACCCAGCAGCCATGCCAAAAGCACCACTGTGCCCATCACCATTAATTGAGATCCCCTTCCAAAGAACTTGCTTGGATCTTGTCAGGCCATTAGATTGATCTGCATGTGGGTATCGCTTTGTGTTAGCCATAATGTGATGTAATGTGATACTTGTAAGCAGTGCCTCATCACAATATCTCTGCACATAGCCTTGTGGAGGCACTTTTCTGCATTATCTCCCGAGTTGGGATTCTGAAAGAAATCCTGACTGATCAAGGCACGACTTATGTTACGTACACTACATGAACTTAACAAATTATTGAGGATTAAGTCCATTTGTACAAGTCTTTACCATCCACAAACAGATGGGTTGATCAAACGATTAAAACACTTAAAAACATGAACCATAAGTTTGTTCCCAGGGATGCTAGAAACTGGGATAAGTGGCTAGACCCCCTGTTGTTTGCAATGTGTGAGGCCCCACAAGCCTCCACCAGGTTTTCCCAGTTTGAATTGCTGTATAGGCGCAAGTCCCATGGCATCTTACAAGTCATTAAAGAGAATTGGGAGGAGGCACCTTCACAAAATGAAATTCATTACATTCTTGACCTGAGAGCAAAACTCCACAGACTGAGTCACATAAACCCAGGAGAATTTGCTGCAGATGCAAGAACGTCAATCCCACCTATACAACAGAGGGACACAGCTGAGAGAATTTGTGCCAGGAGAAAAAAAAAAAAGCTCATTTTACTGCCCATGTTGAGCTCAAAATTATTCACCAAGTGGCAAGGGTCCTTTGAGGTCACATAGCAAATTGGGGAAGTCAACTATGAGGTCAGGTGCACGGATAGAGGTGATGCATATCAAATTTACCACCTCAATCTCTTAAAAACCATGGAGAGAGGAGGTTCCTGTGGCTTTGGTGATGGTAGTTCTGAAGAGGGAGGAGCTATGACTGGAGGAAAGTCCAAAAGGTGTGGCCCAATTCACCCCAGTCCCCTGTGGAGACCACCTCTCACCATCCCAGAAACCACAGGTCATCAGGTTGCAGGAGGAATTTTGAGATGTGTTTTTGCCCCTTCCTGGTCACACCTACCTCATAGAGCACTGCATGGTGGTACAGAGCCACCTGTATTAGCTCCCTGAGCACAAAAAATGTGGTTCGGGGTGAACTCAAAGTGATGCTTGAATTGGGAGTAACTGAGGAGTAGCACAGCAACTGGAGCAGCCCTGTGGTCTTAGTTCCCAAGATTGACAGGACAGTCCGGTTCTGTGTGGACTATAGAAAAGTCAATGTGATGTCTAGATTTGATGCATACCTAATGCCTCACATTGATGAACTGCTTGATTGGTTAGGTGCAGCTTGCTTTTATTCAAGAATGGATTTGACAAAGAGATATTAGCAGATTCCCTTGATCTCATTATCCTGGGGAGGAAAAATGGCTTTTTCCACTCCATTTGCTTTACACCAATTTGTCACCCTTCTGTTTGGGTTGCTTGGGACCCCAGTGACATTTCAGTGTCTCATAGACCAAATCCTCTGTCCCCACAATGCATATACTGCTGCATACTTAGACAGCATTTTTATTTTTACTAATGATCGGTAGTGGCATTTCCAACATCTAAGGGCTGTCCAAAGGTCGCTAAGGTGTGTGGGGGTCACAGCAAACCCAGAGGAGTACACAACTGGACAGGTGGAAGTACGGTATCTGGGCTTCCACTTGGATCATGGGCAGGTTTGTCCCCAAAGTGATAAGACTGCAGCCATTGCAGCCTGTCCAAGGCCTAAGACCAAAAAGGGAGTGAGACAGTTCCTGAGCCTGCCTGGTTAGTATATGTGGATCATGCCTAACTTTTCAGGTGTCACCAGCCTGCTGACTGACCTCACTAAAAAGGGGGCATCAGATCGGGTCCAGTGGACAGAGCTGTGCGAATCAGCTTTTGCTAAAAGTTAAAGCAGTTTTGTGTGGGGGGCCTGCTGTTGCATTCACCTGACTTTTCTCTTCCTTTTGTTTTGCAAACTGACATGTCAGACAGAGGGCTGGGGGCAGTTTTGTCCCAGGTGGTGGAGGGGGAGGAGCGCTTGGTGCTGTATATCAGCTGCAAGCTCTCAATGCGAGAGTTGAAAAGAAGTGTTTGGCCATCAAGTGGGTGGTCCTCACTCTCCAGAACTACCTGCTAGGATGCTCTTTCACCCTTTGTTTCGATCATGCCCCACTCCAGTGGCCCCACCACATGAAGGATGCCAACGTGTGGATCACTTGTTGGTATCTAGCTCTTCAGCCCTTTAAATTTGAGGTGATCCACAGGTCAGGGGCACAGATGGTGGTGGTGGATTACTTTTCCTGCCAGGAGGGGGAGTTGGCTGCAGGCCAGACAGCTCACCGGCCTTAGTTGAGTGGTGGGGGTATGTGGAGGTGAGGGTGTGGTTGAGCGTTGACAGAGTGGTGAGGAGTTAAGTTGAAACAGCAGATAACATGTGATGAGTTGCATCTGTGCCTAATTACTGGCTGTCTATTAATGTGATTCTCTGTGTGTCTTTCAGACAGCCAGTAAGGAAAGAGAGCTGCGTTCCCCAATGTGTTTGTATGTGCTAGTGTTCAGTGAAAAGTGAAAATAAAAAGGACTAGAGACCAGAGGTTTAAGCTGTGACAAGTGGAACATGGGGTGGATGCATCACATGGTGAGTGGTAGTGCCAGTCTGACGGAACATGGGTTGATTACCTTTTTGATGAGGAAAGGTCCTAGGTACCTGGGAGCCAGCTTGCGGGAGACAGTTCTGAGTGGCAGATGGTGTGTGGAGAGCATGACTCGTTGCCTTACCTGGTAAGTGGGCACCTTAGAGCGGCGTTTGTCGGCCTGCCTCTTGGATACTAGGGCAGAGCAAATGAGTTTTCTCCGGGCCAATGCCAACATCCTCCTGCAGCGGCATGTGAAGATCTGGGCAGACCTCCTCCTCTTGGTTGGGGAATAGTGGTGGTTGGTAACCTAGGGAGCACTGGAAGGGTGAGAGACCTGTGGCAGATGAAGGAAGAGTGTTATGCGCATACTCGAACCAAGGTAAGTACTTACTCCAAGAACTGGCATCCCTGGACACCATGCACCTGGGTGCCACCTCCAAATCTTGGTTTGCCCGTTCCGCCTGGCCGTTGGTTTGAGGGTGGAACCCTGAAGAGAGGCTACAGGAGGCCCCGATGAGTTTGCAGAAGGCCATCCAGAACTGCGCAGTGAACTGAGGACCCCAGTCGGAGACAATGTCAGTGAGGAGTCCGTGTAGGCAGAAAATGTGAAGGACAAGTAATTTGGTAGTTTCTTTAGCTGTGGGATGCTTGGGCAGAGAGATGAAATGGACTGTCTTGGAGAAACAGTTGATAACTGTGAGGATGCATGTGTTGCCACTTGAGTTGGGGAGTCCTGTGACGAAATCCAGGGCGATGTGAGATCAGGGTCGATGAGGAATCGGGAGGGGTCTTAGCAAGCTGGCAGGGGTTCAATTGGCCGTCTTGTTCCAGGCACATGTGTCGCAGGCTGCCACGAACTCCTGGACATTTTCATTGATGGATGGCCACCAGAAGCGCTGTTGGATGAGTGCCAGGGTTCAAGCAGCTCCCAGCTGACAAGCCAACTTGGAGCCATGACCCCATTGCAGCACCTGGGTTCGCACAGAACAGGGAATAAACAGATGGTTAGGTGGTATGTTGCTCGAGTTACCTTCACTGGGGTCCTGCTCAAGGGCCTTCTGCACAAGCGTCTCAACCTCTAGAATGGTGGCTCCCACCAGGCAGCATGGAGGAAGGATGGTCTTGGGTGGCTTGGACTCCTCTTGGTGGGAAGAGAACATCCTGGACAGGGCGTCGGGTTTGCCGTTCTTGGAGCCTGGGCGGTAGGAGAGTGTGAAGTTGAACCAGGAGAAGAGAGACCAACGGGTTTGATGGGAATTGAGGCTTTTGGCAGACTTGAGGTATTCCAGATTCTTATGGTCGGTCCAGACTAGGAAGGGGAGCTCCAACCCCTGGAGCCAGTGCCTCCACTCTTCCAAGGCTAGTTTAACAGCCAGTAGTTCTCGGTCGCCGATGTCGTAATTCCGTTCAGCTGGGGATAGCCGGTGGGAGAAGGAGCATGGGTGGTCCTTGTCATCACTGGCCTTCTGGGATAGTATGGCTCTGACCCCTGACTTGGAAGCGTCGACCTTGACAATAAACTGCTTGGTAGGATGGGTATGGTGAGAATGGGTGCTGTGGTAAACCTGTGCTTGAACGTGGAAAAGGCTTTCTCGGCTTCCTCCCCCCACTTGAATTGGGTCTTGGTTGAGGTCCGGGCTGAAAGAGGTCCGGCCACCGTGCTGAAGTTGTGAATGAAGCGCCTGTAGAAGTTGGCGAATCCTAGCAAGCGCTGGAGCTCTCGTCTCGAAGATGGGGTGGGCCAATCGGCAACTGCCTTGAGCTTGAGTGGGTCCATCTGGATCCTTGCCAGGGAGATGATGAATCCCAGAAATGAGAGAGAACTCTGGTGAAATTCGCTCTTTTCTGCCTTGACGAACAACTTGTTCTCTAGCAGGCGCTGGAGGACCTGCCGGACATGACCCCGATGTTCCTCCAGGGAGCGGGAAAAGGTCAGGATGTCATCCAGGTACAAGAAAACGAAGATGTTTAGGAAGTCCTTTAAGACATCGTTAACGAGTGCCTAGAAGACTGCGGGTGTATTGGTCAGGCCGAAAGGGACCAGGAGGTACTCATAGTGACCACTGGTGGTGTTAAAGGCCGTCTTCCACTCATCCCCCTCCCTGATCCTGACGAGATAGTATGCATTGCATAGCTCTAGCTTGGTGAATATCTTGGATCCCTGGAGTAGTTAAAAGGCCGTGGTCATGAGCGGTAGTGGGTAGCGGTTCTTGACCGTGATGGCATTGAGACCCTGATAGTCAATGCAGGGGTGGAGTGACTTGTCCTTTTCCATGAAGAAGGATCCCGCCCCTGCTGGGTAAGAGGAAGGATGGATGATCCCAGCTGCCAAAGATTCAGAGATGTACTTCTCCATGGCTTGCCTTTCGATGGGAGAGAGAGAGTAGAGTCGTCCTTTGGGTGGTGCTGTCCCGGGTAGGAGGTTGATACCACAGTCATAGGGTCTGTGAGGAGGGAGGGACACTGCTTGGGTCTTGCTGAAAACAAGTTTGAGATCCAGATATTCCAAAGGCACATGAGAGAGGTCAGGGAACTCGCTGGCTGAAGGCTGCGGTGGTTTGGCGGGACGCAGAGCAGAGTTCAGACAGGAAGCTAGGCAAGACTGGCTCCAGCCTAGGATGGTGTTATCAGCCCAGTTAGGGTAGGGGTTGTGCTGCATTAACCATGGTAATCCTAGGACGATGGATATGTGGGGGTTGTTCATGACATGAAGCTGGATGGTTTCTGAGTGGTTACAGGAAATCCTTAGGGTGAGCAGGGCGGTAAGGTGGGTGATACTGGTCAAGCCAGTGCCATTGAGTGTCAGGACAGTGAAAGGGATGTCAAGAGCAAGTAGCGGGATTCCCAGATGCTTGGCAGTGGCGGAGCAGATCAGGTTCCTGTCCGCCCCCGAGTCGACGAGGGCATGGAGGTGGTGATGCTGGTTGCCATGGATAATGATGACAGGAAGTAATGGACAATTAGTGGGGGACTGGTTCCAAGCATTGCCCACCAGGGCCCCTTGATTCACTGGTGGGCTTGTCCTTTTAGCGGGCAGGCTCGGCAGATGTGTTCCAGCTGACCACAGTAGAAGCAGGCCCCTGTGCTCCGCTGGCAATGTTATTCCTCCGCTGACACCCAAACCCGGTCTACCTGCATGGATTCGACGGACACAGCGGGAGGTGGAGAGGTGAATCTGGGGCAGTTCTTCTCTCTCCTTCGTTGCTGGATCCGAGCGTCAATGCGGTTGGCGAGGTCCATGAGGCTGGAGAGGTCTGACGGCAGTTCCCGCGATACCAACTCCTCCTTGATTGTGTCGGACAAGCCATGCAGGAACGCATTGATCTGGGCATTCTCGTTCCAACCGCATGAAGCTACCAACGTCTGGAACTCGATGGCGTAATCCGAGGTAGACTGGGACCCCTGCCACAGCTCCATGAGCTCTCTGGCCGCCTCCTGGCCAGACAGAGAGCAGTCAAAATTTCGCCTCATCTCCTTGGAGAAATCCTTGAAACTGGAACAAAAAGGTGCATTGGCATCCCAGACTGCAGTTCCCCACTCTCTGGCCTTGCCGGTGAGGAGCATATACAATATATATATATATTGTATATGCTACCTGGGAGCATTCTGTGGGGAAGGCCAGAGGTTGCAGTTCTAGAATCAACAAACATTGAGACAAAAATGATCTGCAAGTACCTAGTTCTCCATTGTAGGGCTGAGGTGCTGGAAGTCTCGGTTCGTGGAGAAAGGTGGTGGCAGGAGCTGAAGTAGGAGACAGCTGAGCAGGGGTAGGCATGGCTTGACAGTGCTGCATCTGCGTGGTGAGAAGGTTGAGTGTGTTGGACAGGGTGGCAAGGTTCTGGGTAATTTGTTGTAGGTCTTGTTGGTGGGTCCCAAGGAGAG
>JAPEKN010000013.1:19714178-19725023 GCA_028877435.1 Cathorops dasycephalus
CTTACTTTCACCATAAATTTTTATTTATATGACTTTGGTCTATAGCTGTAAAAGGCCTCGGCCTTAAAACCGGTTACGGCTGTGAAAGAGTCAAGGATGGAGATACTATCCACTCAGAAATGTATTTAAAAATAAAGGTTGATGGAGACAAAGCTGTTGTATTAAAGCACTCTCGAAATTATGACCCTGATCGGAATGGACCCGACTGGGGACCCCCAACTTGTAAAACCATTCGGTGACAAGGACTTGGGCCACAGTTGCGGCGCGCTGGTCCCTAGTAGGAATAGCCAGCATATACTTGCTGAAAACATCTGTCATTACCAGAACATTTTCAATGCCATTATGGCCCGGCTCCAGCACCGTGAAGTCCAGGGCCAAGATTTCATTATGCCGAGAAGCTAGCAAGTGCCCCATAAAACTATGAGCCATGGGGTTAGTATCTTTGCTAACCTGGCAACGTTCGTATTCCTGACACCACCGCTTGATGTCTGTGAACATTCCAGGCCAGTAACACCGCTGCTGAACCAGCTGACTGGTCCTGTCAATCCCTTGATGCCCATGGTTCTGGTGGAGCTGAGCCATCACCACTGGCCGCAAACGAGCAGGCAGGACCAATTGTAACACTTCCTCACCACCGTCTGGGCGAGAGATCCAACGGTGTAAAACACCATCTGTGGTCACCAGACAATCTCATTGACATAGTAACACCAATGCATTGGAGGACATCTGACCCCATTCAGACACCATTGGATGTCTTCTTCTCTCCCAACAAGCAAAAACATCACAAATGTCCTCATCAGCCCTTTGCAAGGCCTGCAAGTAAGAGGGAGAATGATCGGGGAGAACTGAAATGGATGACTGAGCTGCCAGTATAAAACCTTGACCCACAGCTGCCTCTTGCAGAGACAAGGGGAGGATCATCCCAGGAACTTTCTCAGGGTCCAAACCTACATCCAAATACTGCCTTGACAGAGCGTCAGCATTTTGGTTGCTTTTGCCCAACCGATATTTAATTTCATAATCAAACGCAGCCAGCTGAGCTGCCCACTGCTGTTCTGTGGCTCCAAGCTTGGCAATAGACAGATGACTTAGGGGGTTATTGTCTGTAAATACCACACACTTCTGGCTTAACAGGTACTCACGGAATTTCTCAGTCATGGCCCACTTGAGCCCAACAAACTCCAGCTTCATGGAGCTATAGTTTAACATGCTGCACTCAGTGGGCCTCAGGCCGCGGCTGGCCTATACAATAGGCCAGACTTGACCACCCTGTTCTTGGGAGAGAACGGCTCCCAGGCCACTACGACTTGCGTCGACTTCTAGAATGAAAAGCAAAGAGAAGTTGGCATAAGCAAGTACAGATGCCTCCACTAACCTGCTTTTCAAACTTTCAAAACCACTTTCACACTCCTCCGTCCATGCCGATACCAAGCTCCGACCTGATGCCTTCCGAGACCTAATACCAGCCATTTCTGCAACTAACCAATGTAAAAGGCGCTGCCAGCTTGGCAAACCCTTCAACAAAGCGGCGATAGTAATTCGCGAAGCCTAAAAACGACTGGAGTTCAGAGACATTGGTGGGGCACCGCCAGTTGGCCACTACCTCCACTTTTTTGGGGTCAGTCGAGACACCCTTGTCAGAAATAACAAGCCCCAAGTAACTCACCTCCCTCTGAAAGAAGGTGCACTTCTCCAACTTAGCCTTTAAGTTCTCCTGCTCCAGCCGGTTGAGAACCACCTCCAATCACTGCAGATGCTGATCAACCGAGGATGAGAAAACAACCACATCATCTAAATACAACAGTAATAACTGGCACTGCTGATCTCCAAACAGACGCTCCATGAGCCTTTGAAAGGTGCTGGGGTATTGCAGAGCCCAAAAGGCATCCTGTTCCATTCGAAAAGACCGAATGGTGTACAGAAAGCTGTTTTAGCCTTATCAGGCTCTGCAACAGGCACCTGGTTGTACCCACTTGCAAGGTCCAGCATGGAGAACCATCAGGCTAAAGAGAGAGCGTCCAATGTTTCCTCGATACGAGGAAGTGGAAATGCGCCTTTGTGGGTTTTACTATTCAACTGGTGGTAGTCCACGCACAACCGTTGACTACCATCTTTCTTTTTAACAAGGATGATAGGGGACGCATACGGACTACAGCTTTCTGAGATAATTTGTGCTTCAAGCAACTGTTGGATATGTGACTTCACCACTTCATATTCAGAAGGGGGCAACCGGCGATAATGCTGCCTGACAGGTACATTGTCAAGCAAGGGAATCTCATGAGAGAGAAGGTGGGTGCAGCCCAGGTCACTCTCATGAGCAGCAAACACAGAGCGATACTTCAACAGAAGGGAATGAACCTGGCCCTGCTCTTTGTCACTCAAGGCTGACAAGTCAAGGCCCCCAATCTTTGACTTCATGGGGTCAGGAGCTTCCTGCTCTTGGACAGAGGCATGCGTTACCCTAACTTCTGCTATCCCTGGAGGCATACTAGTGACATAAAACTCGGTCAGACTACCCAGAAGAGAATGAGGGTATAAAAGGACATCATGCATGCCAACATTAACCACAGGGATATACACTGTGCCATTAGACACAAGGACTAATGCTGGGGATGCCAAAAGATCCGCCGGCAATCCAGAAGACGGCAGCTCAAAAAGGGCTGACCACCTAGTACTAACACTGGAGCAGGTGGCAGCAACGAACTTTAATGTCCCCCCACCAATTCGATACACCCTCCCTCCCCGGACACAGACAAGCCCATCAATCACTGCAGGAGGGGTTACAATTGCCTGATGGCATTGCTGTAAAGCCTCAAAAACAGGGCTAGGGACCTGAACAGCAGAAGAGAACTCGAAAGTGCCCTGTCGGCCAAACAGTTCATGATAGCATTTACTTATAAATGTTCATCCCCAATACACCTGGGATCTTAGACATGGACCCTTCAGGAGAGTCACTGACTACCAACACCCCACACCCTGGAATGTTCTTATTACAAAGCATGACGTCCAGCTCTCAGTAACCAAGGTATGGAATTGCCAGCCCATTCAGGACCCAAAGTTGAAGCCACTGACACTGCCTAAGGTGATCGAGACCCCAAGGTTCAAAATGCCACCGGAAGAAAGTCTCTGTAATGGTTGATACCATAGAATCTGTATTTAGCAAGCATAACACGTCCACCCCCACCCCCACCCCCATGGTTACCTGTATGTTCGGACAAGCTGACATTAACTGCGGCAAGGTCTCTACAGCCCCCCTCACTACATCTGAGCCCTTAGAAACCCCAACCGAGCTGCAGCTCAACAGATTGGTGGGTGCTAGTTTTCTTGTATCTGACTAGACAGGGCAGGGCCTGAGAGGGACGGGGAAGAACTGGAAGTGGAAGCCACTCTGGAATGAGGTGGAACCCGTAAGCCATCACAGTCACGGACAAAATGTCCAGGCTGCTGGCATCTCCTACAAATCAGGGGGCCAGAGAAGGGTCTGCTTGGAGGCCTGGAGTTGGAGGCTGCACGTGAGAAGGTCAAGCTGCTCTTGCTGACGCTTTAAGATTTCCTTTATTTCTACCAATTCAAGGTTTGGTGCAGGGCTTCCGGCTGCTGGACGAGACTCACCTCAAACCCCATACACGAGGTCATATGCAAAGGGGACAGACTGACTCCGTGCCCTCATAGCCATTGGCATGCCTTCCCGCTCCCACCTAATAACCTCCCCCCAAACTTCAAGCAAGGTGGTGGTTGGCTTACGATGAACCAGCTGTTTTAATTCTCTACGGAGGGCACCATCAGTAATATACTCTATGAACTGATCTTGTAACATTACCTCAGAGTTGAGTACTGCGTCGGGTGCAGCCTGTCTAATCTACCCCATTCGTCTCATCAGGCGCAAGGAAAACTCCAGTAGGCTCTCACCCTCCTGTTGTTTCCTTGAAAAGAAGGCTTCTTATAATGACACATGTGACTAAGAGCAACCATATAACTCACGCAAAACAGCTAGAATTTTCTCTGGATCTTTCCACTCTCCCATAGGCCGATATTTGATCTCTTTTGCTTCCCCTTCAAGATGGTCAAACAGAAAGAATGCTTGATCAACTGGAGCAAGATGGCAGGCTCTCATACAGGCCTGCACTTCTTCCTCCCACTCATCAAAACCCAACCCTGCCTTGCCTGAAAACATAGGACATTTCTTATCCCTAGGGATAAAAACAAATTTTTCAGTTAACACACTTACATGGGGTGGCACAGCCACAGGCTGGGATACTGTGGCCTGCCCAAACACACCAGGCTGCTGCTGCAGCCAACGACCTTTCTCAGCCTGTAGCTGTGCGACCCTATCTCGAAGTTGTTGCATTTCTGCATCCATGTTTCTTACAATGGGTTGCTGCTGTGTTCCCTCATTCATATTCTCACAACCACTTACCAAGAAGTCCTATGCAATAAACAAACCAATTTACAACTATCAATTTCCCATCCAGGCTGTTGCTGTTCTGTCTTACTGTTGCTGCACACAATTAATACAACCAAAAATACAAAATCACACCAAACACCCATGACTAACAAGATAAATCAGAACAATACAACAAATACAGATTTACAAAAAGAAAGGAAAGGAAAGGAATCCATGTCTTACTTTTAGTGTGCAATCCTGCCGGCTATGCCAAATGTAGCAAAGCAGTAAGGGAGGGGAGATTGAGTCCCCACCATATAGCCTGACTATGCCACCCCAGAGAACAGTTATAGATCAACTCCCCAGGGACCATCAGAAATGAACTCCCAAATGAACACCCACACAAGTTCAAATGCACTAGACAGTAGACGTGAATTCCATAAACTAAATGAATTTAATAATAAAACAAGGGAAAAGGGAAGGAACCTATTAAAGAAAAAGGTCTGATGACTCACAATTAGGCAAAATAAAAAACTAGTTATTTATATATAGCCACTATTAAAAACATCAACAGGACTCGATGAGTGGAAATGGGCTCCACAAAACCAATAAATGGGGCTTACCTGAAGGGGGCAGTCTATCCACCGGCATGGGCCTACCCAAAATCACACCACTCGTGCAAGCATGCAATAAAGTGATTTCTGTGAAATGACACACTTACAAATTAAAGCACAACACTCAGTAGCACAGCACACCATGCATGCAGTAATCCAGACCCACCACCAGGGGACTACCGCCTCCTTTTTTTTGGACCACCCATGCCTGCCAATCAAAGAACCAGAAAAAAAAAGATGGCCTGATATAAAACACACCAAAGAAGGGACACACTTACAACATGATAACGAAAGAACAGTAAGCAAAACAAAACTCATTCAAAGCACTGCACTGCAATACCCGCAATTAGACAAGTCAACATACATTCAGAGCACAAGGCATAAATTAAAACAGTGACATGCAGACAATACAAGTCAGCACATAAGCAAAACACAACACAAATAAACAAACAAAAAAAGAAATAACCCCAGATAATTTACACCCTATCAACCATTCAATCAGGCAACATTTAACACTAATACATAAATCAAAATAAACATGCAACATATACACACACACACAACACTCAAGCGACGCAAGACAGGCACCAACGTAGCTCAGCGGAACTACGGTGGACGGTACCACAATCAGTCCGTTCGGCTGGATTGGGGCCATATCGCAGCCTAGACAAAACAGCAATGCCTATGAGAGTGGACTTCTCAGCCTGTGGGACTATACAAACATACCCGCTCCGGATACGGTAGCAGCGGAGTCAGGAATCCCCACTAGACAAGCAGGGAGAAAATTACCGCACAAAGTAGTAGAAAAAAGACAGATCATGAATCCTCTCTCAACCAGGAAGAGGGAAAGCCTACTAGGGCAGCTATAGAGGCTGTAAAACCAAAGCAGACGCTGCAATTACAAAGCGCATAAAAACAGAAGTCGCATCAACAAAAAGGGGAACACAAACAAACACCACCATCAATCCCAATCATTCAACCAGCACTTTTTTCTACCTGCCTGACTGACAGCTGCTCATTACTAAGTTGCCAATCAAGCAGAGGGACAAAATCAGGAAGTCTTAGGGCATTAAACGGCCACTCCACTACACAGGCTAGAGTCCAAGAACCGGGAGTCAGTAGACACGGGCTATATGAACACAAGGGCTAGGCAAATCGTAATTGGGAAACAGGCAAGGATTGAAAAAACAGTAGGCAAGAGAAATGGGCAAACCAACACAAAGGGCTCGGTGAAATGGGAAAAACCGGAAGTCAAAAAGGGTTATACACAGGTAATCAATCAGTATAATAATGCTCAGTAGGCTCACAAAATGTAGAGGCAATACTGTGCAAAGAACAAAACAAAGGGGTATAAATACAGACATAAACAAAAAGGTACAGGTGATGGTGATTAGAACTCGGGGGAGCCACTCCTAGGAAGTGGCTCTGGGTTGGCTGACAGAGTGCATGTGGTAGTGACTGGTGTCTGAGGGGGATTGTAGGAAGTGGAGTCCTGAGTGTTGGATGAGCCCAGGAGCATGACAGTGTCACAAGAATTTGAGTTCAGGATTATTTAAGCTGGCCATTTTATTACACCACCACAGAACCATAAAAAGGCCCTTAAACTTAATAAACAAATTACCTGAAATGACAGAAGGCAATTTACATTCATACCTTAAACAATTTGAATATAGTCATCTACATACAGTGTATTGTTGGAAAGCCTATCAATATGAATATTTTATGAACTGACAATCTTTCACTTGATTTACAATAAATAAATTCATATAGTAACTGTGCCATAGTAAGATGAGGTTTTCATACTGGCACAAATGTGACATAGTGTGACATCATCATCATCATCATCATCAGGAATCCCTCGAGAGGAGTAAGATTGCCCACTATAAGTTAATCCTTGTGCACCCTAAGGTGACTGACTAGTCCAATGTGAGATGCACAGACTCTTCCACAAATGGCACAGATAAAATTGGCAGCAGCAGGCAAAAGAGCCCTTTCACATTCCTTGTGCCGTGAGTGCTTTTCCTCAGCTTTTCAGTGTCTCTCCAGCTCAAA
This sequence comes from Cathorops dasycephalus, assembly GCA_028877435.1. Lineage (NCBI taxonomy): Eukaryota > Metazoa > Chordata > Actinopteri > Siluriformes > Ariidae > Cathorops > Cathorops dasycephalus. The sequence continues at coordinate 19,721,229 of JAPEKN010000013.1, forward strand.
GCAAGCAATGTCTTCTCTTCACTATCCTGCTCTGTCACAGGCAATGTCCTCCCAATTGTCAATACTGATGCTACATGATTTCAGAAAAGCTTTTAGATTGTCCTTAAAACATTTTCTCTGACCCCCTCTGGACCTTGCCCTTGAGCCGAGTTGACCATAGAAGACTTGCTTCAGGAGACGGGTATCTTCTATTCTGACAACATATCCTGACCAGTGGAGTTGACTTTTAATCACCACAGCCTCAATGCTAGTGCAGTTGGCCTCCTCCAGAATACTGACATTTGTTTGTCGATCCTGCCAGCTTATGCCCAGGATACAGCGGAGACAGCACTTTTCAAGGGTCTTCAGAGGATGCCTGTAAATAGTTCAGGACTCAGCCATACAAGAGAAATGGTAAAACAACTGCCTTGTACATCAGTATCTTAGTATCGCTTCTTATACCTCCTTCCTCAAAGACTCTGTCACTTTGAGAGTCTTTGAAGAGAGGCATGAAAACTGATATTAAGTGTGACATAGTAGTTTATGTTGGTGTTTGATTATTTGCCCATTTTTTTAGCATTTGTACACTGTTCCAATTTTCATAAATGTATGCATTGCATTGACTTGGGTGGAATGGCACAAAAATGTCACTGAAAAGGTGGGATTTTCAAACCCCTTTTAGTCCACAAATGTGCCTGCATTACTGCCTCCGATCTGTCAAGGGTTGTTTGAGTTTTCTGTTCTTCCCTTTAGCTTCAGAAAATGCCATAGCTTCCTCCTAGCATTTGATGGAGACAAGCCCTGAGCAAGTTAAAAGGATATTCCTGCTTGGTATGCATTGTTTATTCAGCCACAGTCAAGCAGTACTTTGTCTACCTCCAAGAAATGTTTGAGTGTCTCCATAAAGTAGGACTTACCCTCAACCTTCCCCTTACCTTCCCCTCAAGTAACCCTCCTTGAGCCACAAGTATCTGGTGATGGCATACAAACAGAGTCAACAAATTCAGTTCAGTGTGGAATTTACCTGGACCTATCCAACTGGTACCACCAGTTCTTCTCACAAGTCTCTGAAAGAGCTTTAGTGCTGAATGCGTTCAAAAAGAAAAATACTAGCTGGGCCTGGATAAAGCAATGTAGGAGATCATTTAAGGACATTAAACAGGCTTTGTTAGCAGCCCCTGTACTGATTCTACCAGATTTCACCAAAATATTTCAGGTCCAGAGAGATGTCAGTAATCTTGAACTAGGGGTCATAAGCACTTAAGAGGTAAGGCTTCAAATAAAAGACCCATGTAGTGAGATAATCCACTCTGCAATTAAAGATCCAGGTTTTGTTTGACTCAGTACCAGGCCTATAGAAGAGTCAGACACTGGTACTTGGTAATCTGGTCATTGCTAATTGGTCTTGGTACTTGGTAATCTGATCACTTGCCAATTCTCCCCAACTCCAGTCCTGGCCCCACCCACGAACAGCGAGCTCTCCCCTATTACTGTATATGCCCAAAGAGGGAGGCCGAAGGCTTACAGTACATATGCTTCCTCAGAGACACATTAAGCCTCATGAAGTCAGAGGAGATACAGTATGACATCCCTTTTACCCAGAGAGCATGGGTATATATTGTATATTGATCTTATAGATCAACTAAAAACTACATGTGAAAATCAACACCTATTGGTGGTTGTGGATTATTGCAGTAAGTGGGATAAGATGTGCCTCCTTCAAACAACTAAAGCTCCACAGATAGCCCAGATCCTCACCAAGGCCATCTTCATATGACTGTGTACACCAGCCTATCTGGGCCTTGTTCAAAGACTAAATGCTGCTGACCATTCACTAAACCAGTTTAACCAAATGCATTAGCTGGACCCTAAAACTATGTTTGCCGGTTGTATTTCTTATAGGGCCAAAGTTCTGATTTGCCATTAACACCACATGACAGGAAAGCACTGGTTTCACACCTTTCACACCTTGGGTTAAATAGTACATCACCAGTAAAGTACTGGCAGCAGGGTGCTTTTTGGTGCAAAATGGCAGATAAACCCAACAGGGTCAATGGCACACCACCAGATGGCATGCAGAAGAGCCACTCAAATGGCCAGCAGATGGCATTACTCGGCAAGTCAGTTGTCACTGTGGGGCAATTTCCATACAGTACCCATCAGGTCTGTGGCACTTTTTTTGCCCCACTTGGCATCAGGTCTGGAGGTCCAGAGAGGCAACACAATGGGTGCATGACATTGTTTGTCTTACCTTACTCTGCAAGGCACTTCATTAGGAGAGGAGAATAAGAAAGCTCTGTGATGATGGAGTAAATGTGACAGCAGTAGGTTTGAGAAGCTGGAAGTTGCTAGCAGATAGATTACACACAGGCGGCTTGCATTTTGATGGTTGCAGCCTCGCTGAAGCTCTGGGTAACAGTGTGCTGAGGCAGCATTGCGGATGTCCAGGAAGCCCTATTTATGGAGAGCACTGCCTGTCCTTGAAAGGGAAGCCCCTAGAAAAGGTGGGGTAAAGAAAGTTTACCCAGTCCTTATCTGGTTGGCTCACTACAGCTAGCAGGTCTCCATAATAGTAGTAGAAAGATGATGAATATGAAATTGATAGTTGGAACTTGGAATGTCTGCACCATGTTGGACAATGATAAGAGACTTGAGTGTAGAACAGCTCTGATCGTGAAGGAACTAGATCGTGACAGCATAGACATTGCTGCACTCCAAGAGACGAGGCTTGAAGGCCAAGGACAAGTGCAAGAGAGTGAATACACCTTCTTCTGGAGTGGGAATATGGACAGAAGAAAAATGCAGGAGTTGCTTTTGCCATTTTGAATAAGATAGCTGGCAAACTACCATCACTACCAGTGGGAATATCTGAGCGAATCATAAGTTTATGTGTACTCACAGGGAATGACCATTACATTGCTTGATCAATGTGTATGAACCTACCATGACCTATCCTGATGAAGAAAAAGAAGCCTTCTATCATGAATTAGCTGATGTGGTAGACAGGGTACCGCAAGTCGAGAAGCTTCTGCTCCTGGGAGATTTCAATGTGAGTCAGAAATGATTATGTAACATATGAAGGTACTACTGGGAAATTTGACAAGGGAAATAGGAATGTAAATGGTGAACTCATGCTCAACTTTTGTATTCAACATGAATATGCATCATTAATACCTACTTTTGCCAACCAGACAAAAATTACTTCACCTGGTACCACCCAAGATCTAAACATTTACATCTCTTTGATTATGTCGTGACTCGCAAATCCAACATAAAAGAGATTCTGTCAACAAAGGTAATGTGAGGATCTGAATGTTCAACAGACCACTATATGGTCCAATCAAAGCTGAGACTCAGACTTGTATTTCCTAGATGCAAGAGTAAAAATAGAAATTTGTTTCCACAACAAATAAGAAACTAGACATAGAAAAGTTGAAGAATGATGAGACATAGCACAAACCCAAAATAGCTATTGCTGTACAGGAAAACACCCCTGATCAAGAAGACACAGACAATGTTGAGGACATGTGGCAACAGCTGAAAGATATTGTGTACACAACTGCAAGTGATATACTTGGACAGCAGAAGACAAGCACACCAGACTGGTTTCAAGAACAAGCTGATTCTATCCAAGCTTTATTAGAAGAAAAATTCAAAATTTATAACCTACATCGAAAAGAGATCTCCAATCAAAGCATGAAAGCTTTCAAAGATATTAAAGCAAAAGTGCAACTAGAACTCAGAGCCATGAAAGACAGATGGTGGTGCAAGAAAGCTGAGGAACTACAGGAACTGGCAGACAGGAAGGACTACCAT
>JAPEKN010000013.1:20549035-20559282 GCA_028877435.1 Cathorops dasycephalus
CATCAGTAAAAAAAAAAATACAATCAATCATGATGAGTCATGATTTGTCAAGATGAATTGTTGGAATGCAGAATATCATAGTATCATAGCCCAACACATTACATAAATGCCTTTTCCTGAATTTCCCCCCTTTATACTGCTTGTTACTGCCATCTGAAATCAGGATTGTATGTAACTAGTAATTAAAACTACACTGTAATGTGTATAATGGTGGCAAAAACCTGTATTGCCTTGTGTATTTATGTGTGTTCAGTGTTTTTATATGTGAATAAATATTTGACAACATATATAAAGTTTTCCTTCTTTGCAGTCAAACATCCATTAAGAATATACAGTATATATTTTTTCCATGTGTAAATCAGAAGTACGTAATAACTTAAATACTGTCTAAGAATATACAGTACATATCTTTCTAATTATTTTATGTAAGCTCTGGTGTTGCATAGTAGGTCGATAAACAGTAAGGAATCAAGATAGAATGTACAGTATGTCACTGGACTGCATAATAAAATTACCAAAAGTAAACACAAACAATCCAAAATTCGTGAACTGCAGTGAGAATGTCCTCGTAGTATTAGATGTAGCCTGTAGCAGAAACACACCTGTAACTGACTGTCACAGCTCACTACCTGCGTTTGGCATTCATGCAGCTCTTGCAGGACCAAACAGAAACCAGATACGCATGCATTCCACAAACTTTTTACTGGAAGCCACTGCAGCAAAAATAATTGCAATTATTCTTGGAAATTTATGACTTAAGTAAGACTAAGACTTCTTGGAAAATGATTCACCAACAATATCACGGAAGAATTATAGAGTTTGATGCCTCAGTAATTACCTGCAAGAAAAACACATTATTGATCTTAGCTTTACAATTACTGTATGAAGTAGCAAGCATTACTTTCAGGAGTTCAGAGGTTATTCCGCCTACAACCATTTTTATTTTTATAAATAACAGAATTAAAATAAGAATTAGGAACTAAATAATGGCAAATATTCACAGCTAATTTCTGACTCTAAGAAAGCCAGACTGAAAACAGCCAGGCACCATGTGGAGATTCTTCTCTAATTAAAACAGACAGGAATGGCCAAAGCAGTTTTTCATTCTCATTTGCAACCACAATTCCAAAAAAGTTGGGACACTGTGTAAAACGTAAATGAAAACAGAATGCAATGATTTGCAAATCCTTTTCAACGGAATACTACACATAGACAATATAGTTAATGTTCAAACTGAGAAACTTTATTTCTTTTGGAAAGACTATACACTTGTGCTGAATCTGATGCCTGCAGCACGTTCCAAAAAGTTGGGACAGGGACAATAAAAGACTGGGAAAGTTGTGAAATGCCCAGAAAAAAAGAACACCTGTTTGGAACATTTTACAGGTAAACAGGTTAATCGGTAATTGGAAAGCCTCAGTCATCCACAAGCAAGGATGAGTCGAGGTTCACCACTTTGTGAAAAACTGTGTGGGCAAATACTCCAACAGTTTAAGAACAATGTTTCTCAACATACAATTGCAAGGCATTTAGGGATTTCACCATCGGCAATCTATAACATCATCAAAAGATTCAGAGAATCTAGAGAAATCTCTGCATGTAAAGGATAAGGCCAAAAACCAACATTGAACCTCCATGACCTTTGATCCCTCAGGCAGCACTGCATTAAAAAATGACATGATTGTACTATATAAAGGATATTCCTACATGGGCTCGGGAATACTTCGGAAAATCATTGTCAGTAAACACAGCGTGTTGCTGCAACAACCATGCAAAGTGAAAGCCATATATCAACAACATCCAAAAACACCGCCAAATTCTTTGGCCCTGAGCTCATCTGAGATGGACTGACACAAAGTGAAAAAGTGTGCTATGGTCTGATGAGTACATCTTTCAAATTGTTTTTGAAAATCATGGATGTCGTGTCCTCCAGGCTAAAGAGGAAAAGGCTGTTACCAGCACAAAGATCAAAAGTCAGCATCAGTGATGGTATGGGAAATGTTAGTGCCCATGGCATGGGTAATTTGCACATCTGTGAAGGCACCATTAATGTTGAAAGTATATACAGATTTTGGAGCAACATATGCTGCCATCCAGACAATGTCTTTTTCAGGGACGTCCCTGCTTATTCCAGCAAGACAAAGCCAAGCCACATTCTGCACATGTTATAACAGTGTGGCTTCATAGTAAAAGAGTGCAGGGCTAAACTGGCCTACTTGCCTCCCTTTGAAAATGTGCAGCGCATTATGAGAGGCAAAATATGTCAGTGGAGACCCCAGATTGTTGAGCAGCTTAAGTTGTATATCAAGCAGGAATGGGAAAGAATTTCACAGTTGAAACTTCAACAATTTCTGTCCTCAGTTCTCAATTGCTTACTGAGTGGTGTTAAAAGAAAAGATGTAACACAGTGATAAACATGCCCCTGTCCCAACTATTTCGGAACATGTTGCAGGTATCAAATCCAGAATGTGTGTATATTTACCAAAAAAAAGTTTATCAGTTTGAAGATTAAATATCTTGTATTGTATTCAATTGAATACAAGTCGAAAATAATTTTTCAAATAATTGCATTCAGTTTATATTTACATTTTACACAGCATTCCAACTTTTTTTTCCTTTTTTTTTGGAACTGGGGTTGTAATAACTGAATAGTAACTCCATTATCTACAGTGTCTATATAGTACTAAAATAAAGCTGGTTGCACAACATTTATTTAGTCAGTCTTCAGTAAATCCAAACAATATAGTTATGGAGTCTGTAACAGCATCTGACCAAATTATTTACACGTGTGTACAATAAGGGCTGAAGAGTCAGCCAGACCTGTGTATGGCAGGGAAGCGATATTCATAATCAGGATTAATTTCTACAAATATATTCTTTATCCACAAGAGGGCAGCAATTACGTAATTCTTTTATTACTCCTTAGCTGTCTTGAAACAGTTGATGTAATGCAGCGATTTTAAAGCCTTTTTATGAATATGGATTGACTGAGTCTACATAAAGCCCAACTACAGTGTGAACAAAGCAATTAAAGTATGAACCAATGTTACCTCAGACAAATAATGAGTTTTGTTGCATATAATCCTGCACAGAATGAAATAGTAAGGTCAGTATTTTGTTCTAATATGTCTTTGCACATTTTTGGCAGTTTAATCATTTTGAATGGTAAAAAAATGATTTAATGTAGTACAATGCTCAGACTCATATCAGAAAATAAGCATTTCACAGATTTAAAAGAATACATGGCTAATTTTATTCTAGATTGAAAGAAAGAAAGAAAGAAAGAAAGAAAGAAAGAAAGAAAGAAAGAAAGAAAGAAAGAAAACATAAGACACAAAACTCTCTCATATTCCTGTGAAAGAACATGAAAATCCCAGGGGTTCTGTATCAATCCTGTTCCAAAATGAGAACCATTCTAAAAATATGTGACCATCAGTGCTGCCGAGCAAATCTTTTTATTAACTTCTTCCATTTGGGGGAGAGCTCAGCTTCATATAAAATTAGGTCATCCTGGGGTGCCAAGAATTGAGTGGCAGTGGAGCTCAGCTAAAAGAGCTTGTTTTAATGAAGATTCCAGTGCCTCCCATCATCACACACACACACACACACACACACAATCCTGAGCCTCTTTGCTCCTCCGACCCCCTTCACACTTTATGCAGCATGAGACCATGGCTGTTACTAGGCAGGCTTGATGACAGTTACCATGGGAACCGCCTACCCATGAAGCTGGGTGGGGTAGGGTGGGGTACATGGGGGAGTGGGCGGGACCAATGAAAAGAAGGGGGAGCAAGAGAACTGGCAAGTTCAAGGCCATCGCAATGCTGCGGTGAATGCCACCACTGGCAGACAAAAGAAATGAAAGGCCAGAAGTTGAGGGTTAAACAAATTATAGATGCATTTCTTTCATTTATGTGAAAATATAGAACTTTCAGCATTAGCTGAGCTGTGATGGACAAGACAGCTTTGTGGAAACATAAAAGATGGTCAAATACTGTAATTACCAAACCCATGCAGTTTAAAATAAATCCATCATCTTCATGCTTAGGTGTCATCAGACTGTAATTTAAGATGGGATGTTACTTCTCTTTTATTTTCCTCACAGGCATTCGTGAGTCAAAACATGGGAAGGGTTTCTCTTTAGAGCACATTTAATTGTTCAGTGGCTTGCTTACAAAAGCAATGGAGGTCTTGTTGGTGCTTGTTATATAATTTTCCATTAAAAACCCATGGTTATTTCTAGTGATTAATCTAACCTCACCAGACAGACTCCAGACGGTTATAAGACATCTTTTGATGCGTTGTCTTCACATAAGTTTGTTGAGTGCTTGACAATTTGCAAATAATACTTGTCTGGAGGGGGGAAATGGTTTCACGGGCCTAACCGCTTATTTTATCTTGCACATATTGCCTAACACTGAAGGGACAACAATGCAGTGAGTCAAGCATATGGATATACAGGAACTAAACACTCATAAAAGACTTGCACTCTGGCACGTGTTGAGATCAGAGGTTGTTATTTGTGGCCTACCGTTTCTTCTGTGCCTTATTTGTGGGCCAGATCCTGACTAAGAAAGCATGTGAACGCTCAGATTTAATCTTTATAGTTAAGTGAAAGGTCGTTTTAAAAATGTACATCCTGTAGTAAATAAACAAACCGCTTGCATGTGCATGCACTGTTTCTATACCTTGAAATCTGAATTAGTGTAGTGTCAGAGGGATCAGTGCTCCCCTCCCGCATGCCTCTCCCAACCGTTTCTTTTTATATCGTCTCTGTGAGGGCTTGTTTCTAAAAATGTCTTCTGTTCTCTGGGTTCCAGGATCTCTCTCCCTCTCTCTGGTAACCTTATTATATGCATGGAGCACGTCTGGCTACGTGCCTAGTCCCTCCCTGCTCTCTGCTGCAACATGGTTCGAGGATGGACTGAGAGAGAGAGAGAGAGAGAGAGAGAATGTTATGCAACTAGTTATGCAACTGTGACCTACTAACATATATTTCCAGCACAGCGAGGGAGGGAGGACATTGGAGCGCCTCAACACAACACGAGGAACCAAAATACGAGTCACACTGAACGCGTGCCTGCATACGAGCAGAGCAAAGGAGAGAAGAACAGAACGCTGAACGAGAAAGGAGAATCGTGACACTTTGCATGTCTTATCAGTTTCTACCTATCCGGCATACCGGCTACAGAGCAACCAGCGGCTGTATTGTGTATTAATTTGGATACGCGTTTAAAGCACCAACGGTAAGTTTTTTTTTTTTTTCATCAATCAGCTATAATTTTGGTTTTATTGTGTAAATGCATGCCGTTTGGAGCGTCAGCTGGAAGTCAGCAGCTGCAATACCAGTCAGCGGCGGCAACACAATAAACACGCGGGTCGGAATATTCATATTATGACGTAAGATGCCAAATGTTATTGTTTAAAATGCTCCTTTTTTCCCCCCCTTGCATACGAGAAAGCGTTCGCTCGCGCGCGCGCGCACGACTACAGAGCCGAATAGGCTGCTCCAGGCTTTTGTTCCATGCTGTGCCCTTAACGTGCGCTCGTGCGCTCCACATCCAGCTCGTGGTCTGGGTGTATTTTCTCAATGTCAAGGCGAGGCTTGGAGCCCCGTCTCCATGTTCCTGTGCGGGATTTCTGCTCAGGAACCAGTGCACGAGACACTTGAGAGTGCAAGTTATGTTTAACCTTTTAGGGCTTTCATGACTGATGGGTTCGGCACGTGGGCGAGTTAATAGGAGCTTAAATTGACTCCTGGCATTAAATTGTGGCATAATTTTCCTGGGTGTGATGTACCGGATAAAATGAGAAGCACTTTTTGATTCCGGTTTAACATGCAGAGATGATGATGATGATAATGACACGCTTCTGGCCGTCACGTGTGACCTGCAGTCCCGAGAAAGGTGAACGCGGTGGTGTCGAGCCAACCCGTTAACCCTTTCCTTCCAGCCCCGGGGAGAATTAGCCTCTCCTATACCCCAATAGTCCCCTTGTTTATGGCGCTACTGTTGACTGTGGCTGAAGGAGAAGTGGTCGTCCGGAACTTTGGAACTAAACAGACTGGAACCAGTTATCTGAAGCCAAAACTAACCAGACTGGCAGTGTTTTACTTCATCCAGCTCTGTTTATACTCTTAAAGCACACCTGGATATACCTGTATGTTTTGTAAATCTCTGAGTGCGTTGTGTGCTGTTCTGCGGTTCGCTGAAGACACTGCTAGCTTGCGGCTACCGAGTGTGTGCTTTGTGTCCAAAACTAGCCTAGTAACCTACTTCCACTAAGTCCAGGTGTTGTCTCAGGGACATCTATCCTATTCCTGGAATATAAGGCGTGATATTTTTTTTTTTAAGGAAACCGCGTTGCAGAAATCTTGCTAATCTGTTGTGTTTACGCAATACGAAAGTCACAACAATTAGTAGAAAATTCAAAATCTCATAATAGCCGACTGTAATACTTAGCTAGTGGATTAATATTGTGTCATACTGAGATACTCAGTCGGGTGTTCCATGAGATAAATGGACCAAAAAAAAAGGTAAAATGTTGCAGGTGGTGATGAAAAACCCATTTTCATTACTACACTCCTGGAGCTCATACTGTACTCACACTGTACTCGTACTATACGCGATACGATTACACTCTGATTAATATATCGGATCGCTTGTTTGCCTTTGCGGTATAAACACATGGGACACGTTTTCCAGTTATGAATTAATTAAATGGTCTGAGCCGGACAAAAGATGATGCAATCGACGGAAACCCCCATGAATTCTGAGGCACTGTGTGTGTGTGTGTGTGGTCTCACACACACATGAATGTAGGTCATGTTTGTCAAAAGGAGGGAACATGTCCTCCATCACATGAAACCAGAATAAGCACTCCACCATGTGCTGAAATGCTCACAAAGAAGACACACAACGGGAAAAGGGCGTGTCCTTGTGTGCGATCATTATCATCATCATCATTACTGTACATCATTTAGAATTGTTGTCATACCTTTCTTAATCATTTAAAATAATTATCTTATTAGCAGTGTGCTTTTATTGGCCTAAAGTGTAGCGTAGAATGGCCGAGGGTCTGCACTGGACCAGTAAGTTTGGGAATAGCTTCTGCCCTGTCATTCCATTAGACAGCAGAAGTGTATAAAGCAATTAAATAGGCCTACATTAAAGAAAAAAAAATGTTTGTGAAAATTTTTTACAAAACCGGATTCACTAAATGTACCTAGTACCCCAAGTGAATTTGCATGAATATTGATGGAATTGTATTTGCATTGGAAATGATCTTGCAAAATCAAGAACTAGAGTACATTCGCTTTCTCATACAGTCAAATACTATCCAAAAAACAAACAAGACTGATTTTTTTTCTCACAAATCAGTCTGATCTGCTTGAGTGTGATTACCTCCTCCAGCTTCTGAAGTCAGTAAATAAAGAGCCGAAGTACAATATTGATGGATTTAAAAGTGGAAAATGTCAACTAAATGACAGTGCATGTCTGAAAACTCTACAAAACTCAGCAGGCATGAATTGTTCTTTTCTTAAGAAAAAAAAAAGGTGAGACCAACCATGGGATTTAAGCCCCCCCACCTACCTTGACAATTATAATTTGACCCATGGGGTCAGGAGCTTGGCCATTGCTATTTCCATTACTTAAAAGAAACCCCAAAGCAACATGTGCAGCAACTGCATCGAATTAGTTTCCATGCCTCACCCCAACCTTTGACTACAGCAGTGTCTCTTTATTGTGTCTGTAAGACTGCATCCACGCTACAACACATGAAGATAGGGTTGTTGTCAGAGGTGATCACCACATTATTAATATGACGCTGGATTTGTTTATGATTACTCCAACCCCACCCCCCAAATGATCAAGAAGTGCAAGATCCTTTGTCTCAGTCACCATTAATGATGTCTGGTCCTTGGGAATACTTTAGGAAAACCTAACCTGGTCTTAAAGTGATTTTACTGATGGTATTAAGTAGTTGCTTGCAACAACCATTTGTATTTGATATTAAAAATAGGGCTACATAGGTACAGTGTTTATTTCTAGAATCACAGATATTACGGAAGAGTCCTTTACTTTCACAATAAGCAGTAGCATTTCCGAACATAATGTGTTATTATTTGGTCAAATTTGATAAGCCAAATGGAAATGACTTGTGAACAGTTTGGTGATGTTTAATACATAAATCTTTATTTTTGTAATCACTCAGTTATTTCTCCTTTGGAGATAGTGGGGTGGCCCTTTGTTAGCACTACTAGTATTCAAGTCTCTCTTCTGACTGCGATCATCTATGAACCATTATTTTTCCCCCTCCCTTTATTCCTCTTTGTCTGTCTCGTTCTTCGTCTCAGTCTCCCTCAATCTTTTGCTCACCTCCCTCTATTTTTAGCTAAATATCTGACCCCTCCCACTCATTTTCTAGCTCCAGCTCTTGCTGAAGCATTCCTGACCTATATTTGAGCACAGCCTTGTCTCACGCGCTGCCCAGTTTCTGGGTTAGTGGGCCAGCAAGGGAAAGAGTCTCTCTTTCTTTAACCCTTAGTTATGTGGCTTCAGGACTCTAAACTCTGAATATTAGATTAACTAGTGTATAATCCTGGCATGACATCTGTCTATTTGACCTCATTACCCATGAACTCTTGTGAGCTTTAACATATTTAGAAAAGTTTAACATAAAATTCCTAGATTATTCTTAAACTTGAAAGATTTAGTTTTTATAGTCACTTGCTGCTTATTATCAGCTTTTTGTAGCTGGAAATTTCTTACCAGATGAGAAAAGATTTTTAAAGTAAAGCTTGGGAGAATTTATTAGCAGGTAAATAATGTCACATATTATGATGAGATAATGCCAAAGAAAAGGTTCTCAGATTGTGAGATTAGAAAGCAAAAAAGAATGTTATTTCATTGCAGCAAGTACTATATTATGATCTGTGCCTTTTGGGCTCCTATGAGTTATTAAATTAAGTCTTCATTGAGCACAATATTAAATGGAGGTACAATTACTGAATTCATCTCCAAGCACTCCAAGATCTGTCACTTGAGCCCTTAAGTGTGTCCATTTGAAACCATTTTTATTTGACACAACAAGCTGTTGTGTGTTCTGCCATTATAGGACATCAGAAATAGGAAAATAGCAGATGTAAATTCAAAGTCACTTGCTGTCATTATATTTTCCACAGAGCTTGCTCTGGCCAGGTGGAACCTTGTTACCTCCCCAGAGTGTTAGTTAAGTTGACAGAACATTCCCTTGTCACTCGTTTTCAAACACAGGCAGTGGAGCCTGTCTAGGCCATTCAACTGACCTAATTCATCAGTGAGAGTCTTGCCTGTTCTTCACTGTTAAACAAATAGATCTGGCCCTTCATCAGCTGTCATCTGATAGCGATTTAATGATTTATCCCCAGAAAATAAGTACACTCAACCTGCCTGGTTTTTGTTTTTTCTGCCTGGCTGTTTTAGAATCTATCCCTTGACCCATAGAAAACTATATGGTTGCACCTGTAAGATCTGTTAAAAGCTATGCCAGATCTCTTTATCATATTATTCAGGCTGTGCACCCAAAGAAGAGGAGTAACATGTTAATGTTTTAAAAAGCATATGCTTCAGCCTTGCTTTGATTTCTTCACTCTGATGTAATACAGGCTAGTGTTTCAGAATGTAAAAACAAATCATGTGCTCATTGCTAATGCTTGCCAGACATGCAGTTATGGTCACAGTTCTCAATCCTGTAGGGGAATTTTGCACAAGGGAGATTAATGCTGTAAGCATTTACAGTTGGTGAGTCAAACAAATTGATTTAAGGGATGTCAGGTTGTAGGAATTAAAACAGAGTTACTAAGGCAGCGTTGTCTTTTTTTTGTTATGTAAAATTTCTGTGAGCTCTCTCTCTCTCTTTTGTTAGCCTAATTATAATAGGCAACATTTAGATGGAGAAAAGAGGTCATGGGTCATAGACAGAGAAGATCAATAGCAAGGCTAAAAGGTCAGACAGTGGTTAGGCCTGCACAAGAGACTATCGAGGGTTGCCATGGGAAACCATCCAACTAAAGCCAGACATGCTAAGCACAGGATTAGGTGAGGGTCTCCCAATAAAAAAATATTCCTAAATTCCTAAATCCTTCAATTCTCTAGATGTACTGGGGAAAATGTACTTGGGGGGGGGGGGGGGGGGGGAAAATTTTTACAATGGTTAGGGGTTAAAAAAATAAATTTTAAATAAATATTTTTAAAAAAATAAAATAA
>JAPEKN010000013.1:23727032-23738641 GCA_028877435.1 Cathorops dasycephalus
GAACAAATCTCACTCCTCATCACAGCTACCAAGCATCACGACATCATCCTGGGCTATCCATGGCTACAGCTTCATGATCCACTCATCTCCTGGCAGAACAAGGACATTCTCCAGTGGTCCCCTACATGTTTCCAGAACTGCCTCTGATGTCCTCAGTTAAATCTTTCCTCCACCTCTGTAGAGAGTCCTCACCCTGACTCCCTGGATGGGATCCCCACGTACTACCTGGACCTAGGGGAGGTCTTCAGCATGGGCAAAGCATGCGGCCTACCCCCACATTGTCCATACAATTGTACCATCGACCTTCTGCCTGGTACTTCTCCCCTATGCAGCCACATTTACCCTCTGTCTCAGAATGAAAAATCTGCTATGGGAGAGTGCATACAGGAGGCCCTCAAGCAGGGGTACATACACCCGTCCACTTCACCAGCATCAACAAGATTCTTTTTCATGGAGAAGAAATGGGGCAGGCTTCATCTGTGTATAGACTTTTGAGGACTCAATCAGATATGAGTGAAATACCCGTATCCACTTCCATTTGTGCCCTCCGCATTGGAACAGCTCTGCAGCACCACAATCTTCTCCAAGCTTGACCTATGTAGTACCTACAACCTGGTCTATAATCCACAAGGGCGACAAGTGGAAGACTGCCTTCAGTACCAGCACCAGCCATTTTGAGTATCGGGTCATGCCTTATGGCCTCTCTTTGGTGCCAAGCCTGTTGCAGTGCTTCATTAACGACATGCTGCGAGACATGTTGGAGAGGTACTGTACGTCATAGCTTACATCGATGACATCCTGATCTACTCTCCTGATGAAGAGTGTCACCTTAACCATGTTCGATCAGTACTCAAGCACCTGTCTAAGAACTATTTCTATGTCAAGGCTGAGAAGTGTGAATTTCACATGTGTAAAATCTCCTTCCTGGGATATGTCATCAGTGCTGAGAGGGTCAGCATGGACCCCTCCAAGATAACTGCAGTCACATCCTGGCCCATACCCACCTCGGTGAAGGAGCTCCAATGTTTCCTAGGCTTTGTAAATTTTTATCATCATTTTATTAGAGGGTTCAGCACCCTCGTAGTGCCCCTGACCTCCCTCCTGAAGAAGGGACCCAAAACCTCCACTGGAATCCCACAGCCGAAGAGGTCTTTGACAGGCTCAAAATGGCTTTCACCATAGCCCCTATCCTTCAGCAATCGGACCTGACCCAAACTTTCATGATTGAAGTGGATGCTTCCGAGATTGGTGTAGGAGGGGTTCTCTCCCAGTGCTTTGGCAAAAGGCCCAAGCACCACCCAGTCATATTCTTCTCCAAAAAGCTCACTCCAGCAGAGAGAAACTATGATGTCGGGAACCGAGAGCTACTGGCCATCAAGCTTGCCTGAGAGAAATGGAGGCACTTGTTGGAGGGGGCCACACACCCCTTTGTCAATTTTACTGATCATAAAAACCTTGAGTATTTCAAGAAGGCAAAGAGACTGAACCCATGCCAAGCCTGATGGGCACTCTTCTTCACCTGTTTCAACTCCATGATATCCTATCATCCTGGCACCAAGAACACCAAGGCTGATGCCCTGTCATGCATCTTCAGTCTGTCTCTTCATGACCAGGAACCTCATCCCATCCTGACACCTGAATGCTTCATCCAGGCTATTACTTGGGACCTCAGCAAGGAGATAAGGGACTCACAACCACAGAATCCTCCAGTCAACTGCCCACTGGACCACCTGTACATCCCTAATCATCTCAGGAGCAGACTCATCACATGGGCACACACTTCTCCTGCCACTGGTCATCCCAACAGCCATTGCACCCACCAACTGCTGCGAAGCAAGTACTGGTGAGAGAACATGCTGACTTAGATCATTTGTTTCATCTCTTCATGCACTGATTGCGCTCAAGCCAAGGTCCCTCAAATTCCCCTGGCTGGCAAACTATGCCCTCTTCCTGTGCCTCAGAGACCATGGTCCCACCTGGCAATCGACTTCATCACCGACCTGCCATCGTCCCAGGGCAACTCCACATTTTTGGTCATCATTGACCACTTCTCCAAGGTGCTGAGATTCATCCCATTATCTGGCCTACCCACAGCATTTCAGACTACCAAATTGTTGTTCCAGCACATGTTCCAATACTTTGGCATCCCAGAAGACACAGTCAGTGACCATGGCCCTCAATTCATCCCTGTGGGCCAGCTTCATGGAGCGGCTGGGGGTCAAGGTGAGCCTCACTTTGGGATATCATCTCCAGTCAAATGGCCAGGTATAGAGAGCCAACCAAGAAATAGGATGTTTCCTCAGAATCTTCTGCATGCGAAACCATGGGGACTGGGCCTGATTCATCCTATGGGCTGAATACTCGCAAAACTCTCTCAAGCACTCAGCCACACAACTTACAAGCTTCCAGTGTATGCTCGGCTACCAACCTCCCTGTTTCCTTGGGATGACTGTCCAGCATGGGTACAGGCCATGGAAGAGTGGTTCACCCATAGCCAGTTGATTTGGGAGGACGTTCACCAATGCACCATGTCAGTTAATGCCAATTACAAGGAATACACCAATAAGCACTGGAGCAATAACCTCAAGTACTCTCCTGGTGATCAGGTATGGGTGTCCACCAGGGACCTTAGGGAACCCAACACATGCCGAAAATTACAGACACACTACATCAGACCGTACAAGGTGTTCCAGTGCATCAATGAGGTTTCCTATAGACTTGAGATCCCACCTCAAAGTCATCTGTCACCCATCTTCCACGTCTTCTGCCTCAAACCCTCCATCCAGGGTCCCCTGTCTGAGAACATGCGCACCCCCAACCACCTGTCTCCTGGCCCAGAAGGAGAACCCATGTACTAGGTAAATCAGATCCTAGACTCTAGATGTAGGAGAGGTCAGCTAGAGTTCCTGGTAGATTGGGAGGGCTATGGACCAGAGGAACAAAGCTGGGTCGGAGCTAAGGACATCCTAGACCCTCTCCTTACTCAAGAATTTCACAACCAACACCCTGACAAGCCCACACCCAGAAGGAGGGGGCGTCCTAGGAAGAATATAGCTCTTGGAGGGAGCTCCTCGGGGTGGGTGTTTGGGTCTGTCAGTAATGCGATAGAGAGCACCACTTCCAGTCAGACTACAAACATGGCCAATCTGAACTACAACAACCGAGAACCACAGTGCCCTCTATTGCCTGTCTATTAATTATACCTGTCACTCATTTCCTGGTTAATCAATCCATGCTATATAAACACCTCTCCCACACTCATTTGATGCGAAGTATTGTTCAGTATCTTACCTGTCATACCAAGCCTTGTTATTCTGCCTGCCTTATCATGTTCTTGACCCTTGTTATTGTCTCGTTCTTGTTACTCTTTAGTCTAGCCCTTATTACTCTGTCTGCTGATCGATCGACCCTGCCTGTCCCTCAGCTTCAATTTCATCTAGCGTTTTGTATTTGTTTGCCAGTCTGTGTTCCCCAATCTCCCCTGCACATACATCCATAAGTGCCTGCATCCTGACAGTGCTGTAGCCTATAGACCAACAATCAAAAAATACACAACACATGACCTTATTGTATAGTTTAGAAAGCAAAAATAAAATCAGCTCCTTTCATAAGGCAAACAGGAAATGCTCTTTTTAGTTTATTACATGGATTTAGAGCTACCAAAGTATTTTAATGAATCAGGTGTCCACCTACTGAACTAAAAAGAAGTAAACCAAAAAGTATACAGACAGAAGATCTACAGATTCCACATGATATTATAGGCTAGGCTTACACAATAGTAAGGTTTACAAAAATGCTAGTTTAATCTAATACATGAATTAAGGGTGCACACATTTTTTAACAAATCAAATGTCCACCAACTGAATAAAAAAAAAGAACAAAAGAAAATGAAAACCATAAAGTAAATTCAGCCAGTGTGCCTACCTATTTCAAATAAAAATGCAGGGAGGACACAATTGTCAGACAAAATTTACAAAGCAAACATAAAATATGCTCATTTTTCAAGGTAAGCAGAAAGTGCTATGTTTTAGTATGTGTATTTTTTTTTAATAAATTAAGCGTTCTACAAAATTTTAATACAAAGAAACATATTAATCAATTTCAGGCAGGAGATTCTACATTAAAACACAGACCCCCAACTTAAGACCATATATAGCATAGTTTATAGATCAAAAGGAACATTTGCTGTCCTCACAATTGCAGCATAATGAGTATGCACCATTTGGAATGCCCAAAGACTGGATAAATGTTCATACCAACAGTAGTCCTACATTCAGTCAAAGCCTAGCTTTGGGCAAAACCTTCTGTTGTAATGAAGGAGGAGGACTTGCTCCATGTGTTTATCTGACATTCTATTCCAAGATAAGCTAAGTACATTTCCTCCATAATGGAAAAGATGTTCAACTGGAGCAACTGAAGGCAGTGTAGTATTGTTCTTCATGAAAAGCTGCTTAACCAAGGGCAGTGCATATACTGAACCTATAATTTTCACAGTATCAAGGAACCATCAAAACTCTTCTTCCACTGTGCTTTTATCAGCCCTGTTTCTCTTCCCAAACATGAAAAACTCCCCATTTAATCATTCAGTCTCAGAGCTGATGTTCACTGCAGCTTCAGATGGTGCCCTGAATTTCCAAGATGTTGCCTCCTGAATCAGTTTTGCACATATCCTCTTTCTTCTCTGGAGGAAACCAGCACAAGCAAAATGTTGACATGGTAGTGCCAATTTTGCATCATGGCTGCTCAGCATGTCCCTGAAGTGACTGTCACATGCATCAATGACTGCAGTAATTATGTTTGCTAAATACAGTAGGTCACGTGGCAATTTGTCAGAGAGCTTAGATTGAGGCTTAAGATTGTTGGAATGAGGAACAAAAAGCTATTTTTCTCCCCCTGTAGATCAATGGATTGAGCAAGTGGCTGTAACATAGCTACATATTCCCTGAGAAAAGGTACATCATGAGCATGTAGTCTAGTCACTTCAAGCCTTCCACAGATGTTGCCCAACTGATCTTTTGCAAGTTCAATCAGTTTGGCAATGGCCATATATTCAGAGCTTCATCTTATGACACATAGAACAGAAATCCTCATGTTGGCAATAGCTTGTACTTCTTCTCCAGCTGCTTATGACCAGTATTACTTGTTCCAGATGAAAGCACACTTTCCCATTGCAGTTTGGTACACATTTTGGGATGGCCATGTTGATGCTGCTTTATCCACCTCGTTGGTGGCAATCAGGTTGAGTGTGTGCTATAAGCCTTTGATGAGATGGGAGGGAAAATTGAAGCTCCTCATCTCCCTTCATCTCTAGAACTGCATCCACATCTAACAACCGTATTCGATCATCCAACTCATCTGGTGCTGTTTCCTCAGTTGTTTCAAATTCAGGGAAAGTCTTAACAAAGTTTCTCCCATTTTCTGTAACTGTTGCCCTTATTTTGTGTTGGATTTTGTACTCTGCAGCAATGACATCGAAAGTATGCCATCCCTTCACTTGAGCTGCAGACTTTCTCTCCACTGTTTCCTCCTCAATCCAGTGGTATGTCATGCCAAATAAATTTCTGCTATGTGCAGTCCACAAGACTGCTGTTGTGCACACATTTGTCACTTCCTGAAACTGTGCAGTCAAGATTTTTTTCATGGTGTCACACATGGCGCATACTATGTGCACCCTTGGGACAACTGATGATTGTGCACACCTGTTGCTGAGTTGGAGTGTAATCAGCATGTGCATGAAAGGATGCTGCCAACACATGCATGGCGTGAAGTATTGTTGTGTGGAACACTGTTTTGAATGTTTATAAACAACGCACCTGTAATAAAGACCTCCCTGCACTTATATCCATCTCTACACTGCAATCATGACAGAATACTTCACCTAAATAATTGATGTAACAGGAGGTTAAAGGCACAACACACAGTCCCACGCTGAGGTCAGGTTGCTGAAGCCAGGATCTCTGATTTTTCATCAGTGGCTGGGGCTGGACACACTGGCACCATATGATGGAATAGACCTGGCATAACATGGATTTTTGCTGCAGTTCTGCTTATTCCACAAGGACTTAATGGAGCCCATGCGTCAGATGCATGATTTTTTGGCTCATCGGATCTGCATGCTAATGGGCCGAAAGCACCCATGCCTCTGCAACTCCCAGTCATTCAGGGAGGAGCTCAAGTCCTGGTTCCAGGCTTTCAGGAAGTAGGACCCCCATAAAATTTTATTTGGTGGGCTGAGATTCCGGAGGCCGACAGGGTGGCCTCCACTCCAGAGCCAGCTCTAGACCCAGCACCAGAGGCTGATGGGACAGCCTCTGCTCCACTGCCCACTCCAGAGGCTGACAGGATGGTCACCACTCCACTGCCAGCTACAGAGGTCAATAGGGTGGCCTTGGCTTCACTGTCAGCTCCAGAGCCAGCACCAGAGACCGACCAGGCAGTGCCCATTTGAGAGCTAGCCCCAGAGGCTGATGGGGTGGCCTCTGCTTCACTGCCTGCTCCAAAGGCCAGCAGGATGGTCTTTGCTCCAGAGCCAGCACCAGACACCATCAGAGCCCAATGGGGCGGCCTCTGCTCTACTGCATGCTCCACCACCTGGCTTTGAGGATGTCGTCACTCCACCAACAGGCTTCAGCAGGGACAAGCTCTTCGCTCCACCACCAGACTTCAGGAAGGATGTCATCATGCCAATACCCATGCCAAGATCCAAGTCCAAGTCCATGCCTAATCCTGAGCCCAAGTCCATGTCTTGACTGGAACCCAAGACTCCATTTGTATCCTTGCCCCTGTTCAAGGCCTGACCCAAGACCTGACCTAAGCCCAGGATCCAGTGCCATGTCTGACCAAAGCCTGAGTGGAGCACTGAAAGGACATTTTCTTGTGGCAGGCCCTTTACCCCAAGACAGCCCAAAGAAGATTTTATGTAGCTCCCAGAGGAAGCTCTTGGGGGTGGGGTTTCTGTCACACCTTTGCACGCTCAAGCTCACACACGGAGTATGCTGTGCATAACCCTTGGGACAATTGATCATTGTGTACACCTGTTGATGATTTGGAGAGTAATCAGTGTGCACATAAAAGGATGCTGCCAACACATACATGGCATGAAGTATTGTTTTGTGGAACACTTTTTGGATTTTGTTGTCAAGTTAGTGCCTCGCACATTTTGCTATTCACATGTTTAGAGCTCTGGCTTATGACTCAGGTTCATTTTTATGTTTGAGTTCCATTTGTTTTAGTTCATTTCTCTGACCTTGCCTCAGAATTGTAAATAGCACATTTGTCATAAAGAGCTCCCTCCACTTACATCCATCTTTATGCCACAATCGTGACACATGGCAGAAAATTCCTTCACAGTATGACTAGTGTCACAGCCTCAAAGGATAGGACTAGTGTCAAAGACTAGTATCTAAATGATGTCAGGAGCATCAACCAAGCTTCTTGCTGATTGGGTAATATTTGTGATACTAGAGCATGTCAGTAAACATGGCTGCTTCAACAGTTCACTTGATTTTGTTGTACACGGTGAACTTTGAAAGGCTCGTACAAGCTTAAAAAAAAAAAAATTCCTGCCTTGTATTTTTGAAAACATTATACCTTACACTTATTTCCCCAATTATAGTTCTTCATTTGCTGCCTCCTCCTTTAACAATGACTTCAGTTCTCCTTTGATGGACTTCATCAAATTTAGTAGCAGGGATCTGTATCGCAGCATTCTCGATGTTAATTTTAAAATAAAATGTGAAAATGACTTTGTATATGTCTTATCTGTAGGTATGAAGTGGCACCACGATCTGATAGTGAAGACAGTGGCTCAGAGGAAGACGAGGTAATCATATTCCTGTGTATTTGTGCGCAAGCACTCTGATGGTGTCTGTGCTCGTACCCTTAGTTGTGCATTTTGTAGACAGCGTGTCTGACAGTATCTGTTCTACCTCAGTTTCTACAGTTTAGCCTTGAGCTCTCTCTAGCAGAAGCAGCTACTTGTGCTGTGTATTAGCTTTTAACAGGACGTAAGATTTTATTAAGAGATTTGTTATATGGCTACTGTGTCGTATTTATTACTCCCACTTCCCTACTCCCCTGCAGGAAGACGAAGAAGAGCAGCCGCAACCATCTCTTCCAGCCGAAGAGAAGAAGAAAATTCCAGATCCTGACAGTGAGGATGTGTCTGAGGTGGATGCTCGTCACATTATTGAGTGAGTATAGAAACCTTTTCATGCTGTTTCATCTTGATGGTCTGCATTATGTGATGTATTGTTTAGAATATAGTCTTGTAACTTATCTATTTTACTTTATTCAAAGGAATTGAGTAATAAAAAAGTACAAAACTAATGAAGGAAATTTTGGACACTAATCATGTCCTGATAAAGCATTTAAGATGAGGTAGAATAGCTTTGAAGGGATTCCCCCCCCTGCCAGCACATGATCTGTGGAGTTGGATTGAAATGCTGAGTGTTTGTCACATTGCCTTGCAGGCATGCTAGGCAGGATGTGGACGATGAATACGGACATGCTCAGTTTGCTGTGGGCCTGCAGTCTTACTACTCTGTGGCACATGCTGTGACTGAGAAAGTGGAGAGACAGTCCTCTCTTCTGATTAATGGGACACTCAAACAGTACCAGGTACAGGCATGCAGAGTAAATGGATGGTAAAATATCAAGGTTAACTTGATCTACGTGAGTATGTTTACTGGTATTTATTTCTGTATTTTGTTTTCTTCTTGCTCTCTGTGTGACAGATTAAGGGTCTGGAGTGGCTTGTGTCTCTGTTTAATAATAATCTAAATGGCATTCTTGCGGATGAGATGGGCTTGGGAAAGACTATCCAGACCATCGCACTCATTACCTACCTCATGGAGTACAAGCGCCTTAATGGACCCTTCCTTATAATCGTACCCCTCTCGTAAGTTTGCCTCAGTTTTTATCTTGGGGATATTTTTTTTGAAGCATGCTTTTGAACATATTGTGTTGGTTTCAACACCATCCTTTCAGTATCCTAGTTTATATTCACCTAGGGATTCGCAAATTTTTTGCTGTCAGTGAAAGAACTCTGCAAACTCGGGTAGCTCTTGAATGCGTGCTTTTAAAATATTAAAACAAAAATAACGGAACACAAAGAACTGAGGCTTGGCTGCTTTCCAGTGGTTCTCTGTGGCTCAGTCATCTGCACGTGTGTGCGCCGCCGCACTCGGACTCGGCTCACTAAGTGGAAAAGAGAGGAAGAACAGCTTGTTAATATAGCCGACACAGATCTGCAACAGGTGTGCCATGTGGTAGTAATGTACATGTGTAATGTCAGTGACTACAAACCGAAGGAGCATTCCTTGCGTTTAGTTCCTTGCTGTCTAGTGGGAAGTGTAGTGTTTATAGGAAATTGCATGGCTCATTTGAATATTCTGATTCGTCAGTTACAACATTGTACGGTCTGTTATTTCTGTATCTTATCCCTGAAATAATCCATGCCAGGGCTCAAAGCAGAGGAGCCTGGTTTCTACTTGATGTGTGACGTGTGCCTGTGCAGAACTGCCTGCAACACGAGCAGCATTTGTTTACACATTTGCTGCATATCTTGTGTACATCTGGAGGATCAAATGCGACATTCACTAGACAGCATGTCGGAGACAAAACATTCATATGTGTCTGGTTTCAAAGCTGTACTGTAAAATGTTTAGCGGTTTCATGCACCGCAAAACGAATCCTGGTTGAAGAACTCCATTTATAGTATATTAGTTTGCCATTAGAGACGCGACACTAGTTTGTTTCGCAGAGTTAGTTGGAGAGGAAAATTTCTTTCTGTTGCTGAATTCTTAGGTTTAGTGCAGCATGTAAGGAGAGTAAAAGACTAAAATATCACATGCACTCCATTTAAATGTTACTTGTTTGAATGCTGGTACCAGTAACAAAAATATATATAGGCACACAATCAGTCTTTGGTATTTCTAATTTGTAAAATAAATGAAACAAGAGAGATTTTTTTTTTTTACCCGATTTAAAAATCATGCGACCCCACATAAGGTCTCAACCCCTAGTTTGAGAACCTCTGTAATAACACAATGTTATAGTAGAAAGGGTTCCTAAGTAAATTTAAAGGCTTTTTAAAAAAAGTTTGTTTTTCCTAACATTGGTGGTATCTTTTCACAGGACTCTGTCCAATTGGGTGTATGAATTTGATAAATGGGCTCCATCTGTGGTCAAAGTCTCCTATAAGGTGATTGATTCTTTTCCAAAATAGAGAGCCTTGTCTCCCCCCCTCCATGTGGTTCAGTGACTCACTCTTTTTCTTCTGGTGTTCTCAGGGCTCTCCTGCTGCTCGCCGGTCCTTTGTTCCCATTCTTCGCAGTGGCAAGTTCAATGTGCTTCTTACTACCTATGAGTACATCATCAAAGATAAACAAGTGCTGGCCAAGGTAAATCAGTCATACCCAGTGCATGTGTGTACCATTTTGTTTCGTCCTTTCTGATATGTGGTAGATAATAGAAAGCTCTCTCTCTCTCTCTCTCTCTCTCTCTCTCTCTCTCTCTCTCTCTCTCTCTCTCTTCAGATCCGCTGGAAGTACATGATTGTAGATGAGGGTCACCGTATGAAGAATCATCACTGTAAGCTGACTCAGGTTCTAAACACACACTACCTGGCGCCCAGGCGCCTGCTACTCACAGGCACGCCTCTGCAAAACAAACTGCCTGAGCTGTGGGCCCTGCTTAATTTCCTGCTGCCCACAATCTTCAAAAGTTGCAGCACCTTTGAGCAGTGGTTCAATGCACCCTTTGCCATGACTGGTGAAAAGGTAACATGCAGTGCACATCTGAAATATGGTTACGACTTGAGTGTTAGTGAATGTTGGTTCAGGCTTTACCATATATGGCTTTACAACTGTAGTTTGATTCAAAGAAGCAGAATGTTTGGTTGTTAATCAGTTATTACTTGGTCATTAATCATTCCCGGGCTCCCATTCTACAGGTTGACCTCAATGAAGAGGAGACCATTCTGATCATTCGGCGTCTGCACAAGGTGCTCCGCCCCTTCTTGCTAAGGAGGCTTAAGAAAGAAGTAGAAGCCCAGCTGCCTGAGAAGGTGTGTGTGTGTGTGTGTGTGTGTGTGTGTGTGTGCGTGCGCATATTCACCTGAAACTGACCCAAATAGGAACCAAAAGCACTCGCTTTTCGTGGTTTTGGGGCTTGAAAGATGCATAAAATGGTCAGAATTGATGACATTTAAAGCAACTACATTACAAAATGCAATGGCCTGGCCCATGGTTAGTCCAATATGGAGGGGAAAAAATGCTTGTGTTCCCAATTTTTATCAGCCCAGAAAAAAAATAATAATAATAATCCAACTTTACTGTCACATTACAACCAGCACCAAAGTGACACACGTAGACACTTCACTACGTTCTATATTTGTATTAGTATACAAATCAAGACTTGGCTTTTTCATTAAATCTGAAATTATTGGTCTGAATGTTAAGCGGTAAACACATGGCCTTAATTGTGTGGTATTGCTTTTTTTTTTTTTTGTATGTCTGAAATGGAGCAGTACCTTGTGCATTCAAAGAAATGCCCCCCCCCCAAATCAGTCACACCTAATCAGTCATGCCTAATACGACACTGTATGA
>JAPEKN010000013.1:24336013-24347704 GCA_028877435.1 Cathorops dasycephalus
TTTGTGCCCTGCCTTCCCTACTCCTCTGCCCATCTGTGTGTGCTCCTCAGTGTCTCCAGCCTGCTGACGAGTGTGCCCGCGCCACCCAGACCGCTGCCATTGAGACGCCATCTGCCCGGGTCTGACATGGGACGGAACCTGGACTCTGAAACTAACTCTCACTCGCACTCACTCCCTCTTCCCCCTAACCCCTTCAATAAACTTGGTGAAAAGTGACGCATCTGGGTCTCTCGTCTGACTGCCTGACACAACAACAACTTTATTCATCACACACTTGTGAAATTCCTCTCTGCATTTAACCCATCTGAAGTAGTGAACACACACGTGAGCAATGAGCACACACATACCCAGAGCAGTGGGCAGCCATGCAAATAGCACCCAGGGAGTAGTTGGGAGTTAGGTGCCTCGCTCAAGGGCACCTCAGCCCAGGACCATCCCATATTAACCTAACTGCATTTATTTATGAGGAAATAAGAAATACTACAAAAAGGTTAAAGAATGGGTAATGTTGACTGAAGTTATTGCTACTCATTGCACTGCAGTTAAAACAAATAGAAATCTAAATGTACTACATATGAAACGTAAGAGCATTAACTAATAACACGAGCAATGTAAATTGTTTTATTTATGAACTGAAATTTGACTTTATAATACTGAA
Organism: Cathorops dasycephalus; assembly: GCA_028877435.1. Taxonomy (NCBI): domain Eukaryota; kingdom Metazoa; phylum Chordata; class Actinopteri; order Siluriformes; family Ariidae; genus Cathorops; species Cathorops dasycephalus. The sequence continues at coordinate 24,336,672 of JAPEKN010000013.1, forward strand.
TGAAACGTAACTTCTCTGACTGAAACTGTTCCACTGAATTTGTTTATCCATCCATTGTCTGTGAGGATAAAATGGCAGGTGCTCTAGCTGTTGTCTTTTTTAAATTGTATTAACATTGAAACACTTTCTCTTGAATCTCTTCTCCTCTTTATTAAAGAAACACTGCTGCTAATGATTGTTTTTGCCCCAGTTAAATAAAATACACACCCTCATTCCTACCAGAACTGTCTGAACTATTATCCATCTGCATCCATCAACACTTATCCTGTGCAGGGTGGTGGGCAAGTTGGAGCCTGTCCTAGCTGTCTATGAGCAAGAGGGGGGTACACCCTAGATAGGTCACCAAATCATCATAGGGCTGACAAATAGAGACAAACAACCACTCACACCTACGGTCAATTTAGAGTCACCAATTAACCTAACCTGCATGTCTTTGGACCTCTGGAGTACCCAGAGGAAACCCATGCAGACACAGAGAGAACATGCAAACTCCACACAGAAAGGCCCCCGTCACCCACTGGCCTCGAAACCAAAACCTTCTCATGGTGAGGCGACAGTGCCAACCATGACACCACTATGCCGCTGCAGTCATCATGATTGAATCCTAAAGGTCATAGAGCCTCAGAAAAACAGCCACTGAACTTTTACACACATTGTAATTAAAGGTGCAGTCATTAATTCTAATCCAGTATACTTTTTGTCAATTCGGCAAATATCTCCTTACTGTCCACTAGTTGTCTGTTCTGTGTGTGGAATGAAAAAAAATACAGCCCTGACTCTGTAAATGGGGAATAAACAGAGTGGCTTGGAATAAGCCACACAACATTATTTCAGCCAATCACCAACAGGGGGGTGGAGCATTTGTACTTGTGCATTGCACAGGGGGAAGGGGAGGAGGCAGATGTTCTCTATTTATGGGGCAGTAGGGGCAAGAGGGATGGTGATCCATACTCCAAACCAGTTGGTCGAGGAAATGCACCAATGCACCAGTCCAAAGACATTCTTCACCAACCAGTAATAAAACTCAAAGAAGAAGAAAGGGGGCCAATGTCAAGGAGAATCAGCATCATAAGTAGTGAGTGTTTGAGGAAGCAGAAGAAAACAAACTGTAACCAGTCGGCTCTCCCATTCATCCTATTTTCCAGTGGCTGACACTGCTGTATTCATGCCAACAGAAATACATCTCTCTGCAGTATCAACAATCTATCAACAACATTTCTCCAGAATTGATTTCTGCCCCTTTAATTCTGCTACCATGATATACACCGATCAGCCTGTGGCAGCGGGGGTGTGGCCAAGCAGCAGTTCATGAATGGCGGGCGGGGTCGGGGAAGGTAAGTAGCCAAGTCATTACACCTGCTGTCAATTAATGTGTGTGTGTGTGTGTGTGTGTGTGTTTGTTGCAGGGACAGAGCATAAAAGGAGGGGGAGAGCAGAGAAGAGTCTCCCTCTTGACTGCAACACATTTGTGCATGTAGTGTGTGTGATAGTGTGAGTAAAAGCTGAAAAGCTAAAATAAGTGAAATAAAGAGTTTGTGTGTGACCATCAACTCTTGCCTGCTATGCTTCTGTGCTCCACCCACATCAGGAACTGCTACAGTGGTGCCGAAACCCGGGATGCACAGAAGGGAACCACCCCATGGAGTCCTCCCCATTCGAAGAGCTCATCCTAGCCCTCACTACCACCCAGCAGAACCAGCATCAAGTGCTGACTGCCCTCTGAAAGGAACAAGAGCAACTCTTTGAAGCCTTGATGCTGGCCCAGCAGGAAGATCACCAGGCATTCCAGCATCTGCTCGCATCAGCAGGGGCGTCAACCATCACTGCAGCCGGCACCCTTACAAAGATGGGCCCGTAGGACGATCCAGAAGCATCCCTTGCCCTCATTGAGCAAGCAGCCAAGGCGTGTGGGTGGCCTCTGGAGCAACGTGTGGTGTGCCTCCTCCTGCTCCTGACTGATGAGGCACAGCTTGCAGCACAGCAGCTCCCTGCTGACAGCCAACTGGTGTATGCTAACCTTAGGAAAGCCATCTTGCAGCGGGTCGGCTGCTCCACACAACAACATCAACAGTGCTTCCGGACGCTGGCATTGGAGGAGGTCGGCTGGCCATTTGCATTCGGCTAGCAACTCCGGGATGCCTGCCGGCGGTGGCTGAGGGCAGAAGAACGTGATGCCGACTAGATCATTGATCTGGTGGCACTAGAACAGTTTATCTCTCAACTTCCAGAAGGAACAACGGAATAGGTCCAGTGTCCTCACCCGGCGTCGCTGGAACGAACTATCAAGCTGGCGGAGGACCATCTGGACGTGGCTCCAATGGCAGGCAAATGAGGCATCTCCCCTCACTTCTTTTCTCTCTCTCCCTTTCCCCCCATTTCTTGTTCCCCTCCCCACCCCATTCCCCTGTTGTGGAGGTGATGGCCAGCTCCTTCCCAGCTGGCCCATCACACCATGTTCTCCCATCTTCCTCTTCTATCTCTGTGTTGTCTCCTCCTCAGGTGAGTGACACCCATAACGCCGGTGCGGAGGGAAAGCCTGGGCCGGTGTGCTGGTGTGGTGGGGAGTTGGAACATCTCTAGAGTTGGAGCTCTGCAAGGCAGGTGGGAGCTGTGATCCGGATCTCTGATGCGCCAGAAACCGCCCCCGATCGGGCTGGAACGTATCGCATACTAGTAAGTGTAAATTGGATTAAAAAATTGTGCTTGCTGCATATATTTGACAATGGACAATTTTTTGTATCCAAATTTTTTGACCAAGACATAACATTTTTTGTTAGAGGGCTTGCCAAAATTGATCACTTGTGAGAGCATCAATGTATCTTGGTTCCATGTTTTAACACTTAGGCCTGTGGTCTCTGAATGCAGTCATCTCAGTTCAAATCTTGCTGGAATCTGTAAAGCCTTCGTTCAAGATTCTGCACTATCATAGATGGACAATGTTAATTGGAGCTTTTGTTTTTGGTCAAGTAAGCGTTCATGTCCCAAACCCTTTATTACCATCAACATGGACCAAATGTTCTTCAGGATGAGTATGGGCCAATTCTGTAGTTTTCCATCTGGGGTTTATTTCAGTATCATCACAGCTTGCCGTCATCTGAGTTCAATTCTTTTTGGAATCTGCAAAGCCTGTGTTCCATATTCTGCACTATCATTGATACACTGTGTCATTGATACACTGTGTCAACTGGAGCTTTTGCTTTGGTCAAGAAAGCTTTCATGTCCCAAACCCTTGGTTACCATTAGGAGAGGCTTTGCACTGTCATGTGACCCCCATAGCAACAGTAACTACACAGCCATGACAGGGGGCATGCTTGTAGTGCTTCATTCAGACGAGTTAGTTGTTATTGGTCAGTATGGAAAGGTTTTGCTGCGATGTGTAAATCATTTTGAATGAAACAAAGACGGAAAAAATAGAGAGATTTCTAAATGTAGAAGGGGAAAAACATTCAGTGGGACTCAGTGTCAAATGGAGAGGTCAAAATCCCTATAGTATACTTACTTCATTTCCACAAAGGTAAGAATTCCAAAAAAATACAATTATTTCACAACTACACTAAGGTGCTCATTCTTATACAGTGAAGTGAACATGAGCAACAACACAGAGGCTCTGCAGAGCCGCTTTCATCAAGGTGCATTTACATCCAGGGAGCCTTCGGAGCACGTTGTGCGCGCACTTGGGGCCCAGTCATTATGGGAATCAACTCATATTGATTTGATTGCAATCAGCACACTGTTTTCACAGAGACTTTACAAGTATTCTGTCAGGTATGCTGTGGTAGATGGGTCTAAGTGCAAGAAGAGTGTTTATTAGCAGGCTGTAGTAAGTCCTGATGTGGGTGGAGTACTGAAGCACAGCAGGGAGGAGATGATGTTCTTTATTTAAACTTTAAATAAATTGTTCTTTATTTAAACTTTATTTTTAAGACTTTCGCTTTTCAGCTTCATTCATTCACTCACTTGCTCGCTACTCAGACACATACACACACACGTGTTCTCGTCAGGAGAGCTCCCTTCTCTTCACTCTCTCCCTCCTTTTCTACTCTCCACCATCACTGCAATAAACACACAACATTAACTGACAACAGGTGCATTGGCTTTACCACTCACCTTCCATGACCCCACCCTCCATTTACAAACTGACGCTTGGCCACACCCCCGCTGCTACATACCCCCACCGCCCGACTCAGGCCAGGGAGCCATCCGGCCTGCAGCGGGCTCCCCCCGATGGGACAGGAAGTCTGTCAGGACCATCTGCGCCCCTGGCCTGTGGACCACCTCAAATTTAAATGGCTGAAGGGTGAGATTCCAGTGGTTGATCCATGCATTGGCATCCTTCATGCAGTGGAGCCACTGGAGGGGCATGTGGTCCGAACAGAGGGCGAAAGGGTGCCCCACTAGGTAGTATCGAAGGGTGAGGACCGCTCGCTTGATTGCCAGGCACTATTTCTCAATGGTGCTGTACTTACTTTCACGCATCGAGAGCTTGCGGCTGATGTACAGCACCAGACGTTCCTCACCCTCTACCTTCTGGGACAGAATGGCCCACAGCCCTCTGTCTGATGGGTCCGTCTACAAAATAAAGTGGATAGAGAAGTCAGGGGAGTATAGAAGTGGCCCTGCACACAGTGCAACTTTTACCTTGGTGAAGGCATTTTGGCACTGCTCCATCCACTGGACCAGATCTGGTGCTCCCTTTTTAGTGAGATCAGTCAGTGGGCTGGTGATGGCCAAATAATTAGGTATGAACCAGTGATAGTAGCCACCCAGCCCCAGGAACTGTCTCACCCCTTTTTTGGTCTTGGGCCTTGGGCAGGCCGCAATCACTGCAGACTTGTCAACTTGGGGACGTACCTGCCCATGACCCAAGTGGAAACCCAGATACTGTACTTCCACCCACCCAATTGCACACTTTTTCCAGTTAGCTGTGAGACCTGCATGCCTCAGTGACTCAAGGACAGCCCTAAGGTGATCGAGGTGCTGCGGCCAATTGTTGCTGTAAATAATAATGTCATCAAGGTAGGCTGCCACATAAGTGGCATGGGGGTGGATGATCTTGTCCATGAGCTGCTGGAATGTAGCAGGAGCACCAAATAACCCAAAAGGAAGTGTGACAAATTGGTGTAATCCAAGCAGTGTGGAAAAGGCCATTTTCTTTCGGGATAGCAGAGTCAAGGGGATCTGCCAATATCCCTTCATCAGATCCAGTGTTGAATAAAAGCGAGCAGCACCTAACTGATCAAGCAACTCATCAATGTGAGGCACTGGGTATGCGTCACATTTAGACACTGCATTGAGTTTTCTGTAGTCTACACAGAACTGGACCGACCCATCGGTCTTGGGAATCAAGACCACTGGGCTGCTCCAGTCACTGTGCGACTCCTCGATTATGCCTTTGTCAAGCAAGGCCTTGAGTTCATCCCGAACCACCTTTCTTTTGTGCTCAGGTAAGCGGTAAGAGCGGCTATGCACCACCACTCCTGGGGGCATCTCAGTGTGGTGTTCTATGAGGTGGGTGCAGCCAGGAAGGGGTGAGAACATGTCAGAAAATTCCTCTTGCAACCTGGCCACCTCTGTGATTTGGGTCGGTGAGAGGTTGTCTCCATAAGGGACTGGAGCGGTTTAAGTCATGTTTTTCATTTTTACCTCCGGCTCCAGCTCCACCTTCTCTGGAACTATTGACACCAAAACCACAGGGACCCCCTTGTTCCAATGTTTTAATAGGTTGAGGTGGTATATTTGCGGTGCCCCTCCCCTATCCGTTCGCCTAATCTCATGTCCCCAATTCGCCGTGTGACCTTGAAGGGCCCTTGCCACTTGACGACTAATTTGGAACTTGATGTGGGCAATAATATGAGTACTTTGTTTCCTGGAGTGAACTTTCTAAGGTGTATACCCCTGTCATACAGCCGGGCTTGATGTTCTTGTGCCTGCCGTAAATTCTCTTGGGTTAAGTGCGTGAGGGTGAGCTTTGTGCGCAGGTCGAGAACTTATTGAATTTTGTTCTTATTAAGTGAAGGTGCTTCCTCCCAATTTTCCTGCAGCACGTCCAAAATGCCGCAAGGCTTTCGCCCATATAATAATTAGAATGGGGAGAACCCCGTGGAGGCTTGCGGGACCTCTCGTACTGCAAATAACAGGGGCTCAAGCCATTTATCACAATTACGTGCATCTTTGCTTACAAACTTTTTAAGGGTTTGATTAAATCGTTCCACTAAGCCATCGGTTTTTGTGTGATAGACGCTGGTGTGGATAGAGGTAATCCCCAATAACCCATACAGTTCGCACAGTATGCATGACATAAATGTAGTGCCTTGGTCCATCAGGATTTCTTTTGGAATCCTGACCCAGGAGATAACATGGAAGAGTGCTTCCACAATACTGCATGCTGAAATACTGCGGAGAAGCACCACTTCTGGATATCACATTGTATATTCTACCAAAACTAAAATAAAGCAATATCCTCATGCTGACCGATATAATGGCCCTATGAGATCCATAACAATTCTCTCGAAAGTGGTCTTGATTAGAGGGATAGGGCGCAAAGGCACTTTTGGAGTGGCCGAAGGATTTACTAATTGGCATTTGCGGCATGTCGCGCACCACCCACGGACATCCCCGAGAATCCCTGGCTAATAGAACCAGGCCATTATTTGGGCTAGTTTTTTATCCTGTCCTAAGTGTCCAGTCACTGGATTAAAGTGAGCCACGTGGAATATGAGTTCCCTACAGCTCTTTGGGATTAACAACTGGGTTATCTGTTTGCTGGTTTGAGTGTCCTACATCACTCAATACAGTCTATCCTTAATAATAGTGAAATATGGGAAGGAGGGTGTCACATTTGGCTGGAAAGTCTGACCATCGATTACTCTCACTTGGTCAAATGCATGATGCAGAGTCTCATCTCATGACTGCTCTAATGGGAAATCCTCGAGGGGATCCCCAAGAGAAGGAGGAGGGGCGAGCTGCTTTTCACTCCTCGTATCGCTCTGACGTGGTGCTGGTGTAGGTGGCTCTGTGACAGCTTCCCCAGTCAATGCCACACTGGGATCTCCCTATGATGCAGTATTGCAGGATCCACACTCTACTATATGCTCCATTAATCCACTGAACCCTGGTCAATCAGTCCCTAAAATCAGCAAGTGGGTAAGACACGGATTAACCACCATCTTTACACTATGTTTTTCTCCCCGAAATAGAATGTGGATGGACACTAAAGGATAATTGTGAACATTGCCATGCACACACAAAACCTTCACCACTTGTGCTCCCCCCAATGCCTCACCTTGCACCAAACTTTGGTGGATTGAGGTCTGATTACAGCTGGAATCCACCAATGCATGATACGTATCCCCTTGAGCACTCACCGGTATACAATATGCTCCAGCTCAATTGGGGGCTGTCTCTGGCGCATCGGGGATCCGGACCACAACTCCCACCTTCATCATGGAACACTGACCCTGGAGATGCCCGGGCTCCCCGCAGTGCCAACATACTGGCCCAGGCTTCACCTCTGCACCAGCATTATGGGCGTCACTCACCTGGGGGGAGAAGACACAGACACGGAAGGAGAAGACAGGAGGACACCATGAGTGCGGTGTGCCAGCTGGGGGGGAGCCGGCCCCCATCTCCGTGGTGGGGGAATGGGGCAGGGGCGGGAAGAGGAGGGAGGAGGGGAAGGAGAAGGAGAGAGAAAAAGATTAGAGGTGACACATCTGCCTGCCACTGGATCCGCTGCAGATGGTCCTCTGCCAACTCAATGGCTTGATCCAGCAATGCCGGGTAATGACACTGGATCCACTCCACTGTTCCTTCCAGAAGACATGCGATAAACTGTTCCAGTGTCACTGGATCGATGATCTCCTTGGCATCATGGTTGTCCACCCTCAACCACTTCTGGCAGGTGTCCCTGAGCTGTTGACTGAATGCAAACGGTCAGCCAACCTCCTCCAATGTCAGTGTCCAGAAGTGCTGAAGATGTTGTCCTGGGGACCAGCCAACACATTGCAAGATGGCTCACTTCAGGTCCGCGTATACGAGCTGGCTGTCGGTGGGGAGCTGCTGTGTGGCGAGCTGCGCCTCGCCAGTCAGTAGTGGAAGTAGGTGTGCCACGCACTTCTCAACTGGCCACCCCCACACTTTGGCCGCTTGCTTGAAGAGAGCAATGAAGGCTTTCAGGTCATCTTGTGGCCCCATCTTCTTAAGGGTCACGTGGAGAGGGTCCACTATGGTGGAGGTCAAGGACCCCACCAATGGGAGCAGGTGCCGGAACGCATGGCGATCTTCCTGCTGGTCCAGCATCAAGGCTTCAAAGCATTGTTCCTGCTCCTTTTGGATGGTGATCAGTGCTTGGTGCTGGTTTGTTGGGCGGTAGCAAGGGCATGGATGAGGTCTTTGAATGGAGAGGACTCCATGGGTGGTTCCCTTCAGTATCCCGGGTTTCGGCACCACTACAGTAAGCCCTGATGTGGGTGGAGTACTGAAGCACAGCAGGCAGGAGATGATGTTCACACACACTTTATTTTTAAGGCTTTCGCTTTTCAGCTTCATTCATTCACTCGCTTGCTATTCAGACACACACACACACACATGTTCTGGTCGGGAGAGCTCCTTTCTCTTCGCGCTCTCCCTCCTTTTCTACCTTCCACTGTCAGTACAACAAACAAACAAACACACACACACACACACACACACACACACAATATTAATTGACAACAGATGCATTGACTTTTCCACTCACCTTCCCTGACCCCACCCTCCATTCACAAACCGATGCTTGGCCATGCCCCCGCTGCCACACAGGTGTAATATTTACAAAAACAAAACACAAGTGAAACTGAAAACAGAGTCATAAACATGGCTAGAAACAAACATGACAGTGATAATACTTCACAAAGCCTCTGTGTCCTTATATGCATGCGCTGATTGTGCTCAAATCTGCATCAGGTGTTTCCCATAATGACTGGGTCCCAAGCACGTGCACAACGCACACCGAAGGATCCCCAAATGTAAATGAACCTCGGTCATGTTCACTTCACTGGATAAGAATGAGCACTTTGCTGTAGCTGTGAAATATATATATTTTTTTAATTTTTACCTTCGTGGAAATGAAGTGAGCATACAATAGGGTTTTTGACCTCTCCATTTGACACTGAGTATCGCTGAAATTTTCCCCCTATTGTCCCCTTCTACATTTCGGAATTTCTCTATTTTTCCCCCTGATGATGAATTACTTTTGGTAAATTAAAAAATCTGATGTCTTTGTTTCATTCAAAATGATTTGCACATCCAAAATGCAGCAAAACCTTCCCATACTGATCAATAACAACTATCTCATAAATAAAGCACTACAAGCATGTCCCCTGTCATGGCAGCGTAGTTACCATTGCTATGGGGTCATGTGATGGTGCAAAGCCTCTTTTGTCCTTCTGTAGAAGGTGGTGATGATGGGAGAGGGGAGAATAGCTCTTTTCAACCTCTGCAGGAAATGGAGATGCTTATGGCCTTTCTTGGCTAAGCAGGTGGTGTTGTGATGCCAGGAGAGTATGAACACCAAGAAAGTTGGAGCTTTTGAATCTCTTCACAGTTACTCTGATGATGTCCACTGGTGAGTGATCCACATAGTTCCTCCAGTCATCAGTCATCTCAACTGAGAGCTATAACTATAGTATCATCAGCAAAATTGATGATGTGATTGGAACTGTACTTTGCAGCATAGTCATAAATCAGATGGATAAATAGTAGTGGACTGAGCGCACAGACTTGGGAAGTGCTGGTATTCAATGTAGTGGCGTTGGAGGTGGTCTTGCCGGTTCTGGTGGACCGGGGTCTCCCAGGTAGAAAGTCCAGGATCCAGTTGCAGGGGGTGTCTTCAAGTTCAGCAAATGCTCAGCTTTTCTATGAGTTGCTATGGGATGATTGTGTTGAATGCTGAATGCTAACTGTGCTTTTTGTCCAGGTGGGGCAGACACAGCTGGATGGCATCTGATATGGTGTCATCTGCTGAGCAGTTATGGCAATATGTGTACTGGAATGGGTCCAGTGTAATGGGACGATTGCTCTTTATGTGTCTCATGACTAGCTGCTTGAAGCATTTCGTGACAATTGGTGTGAGTGCAATAGGCCAGTAGTCCTTGAGGCAGGCCACAGACAATTGCTTTAGCACAAGGATGATGGTGGCCATTTTGTAACACACACTGCTTGGATAAGGGAGATGTTGAAAATGTCTGTTAGGACATCTGCATGCTGATCAGAACATTGCCAAAGCAGCCAAACAAGTATGTTGTCAGGACCAGCAGTCTTCCATCAGTTAACTATGGACAGAGTTCTGTCATTTATGGCAGACAGACTTGGTCATTGCAAGTTGGGGTGGTCTTCCCTGCTGGCACATTGTTCTGTGCTTTAAACTGTGCATAGGCATCACCATCACAGACATGTGACCCAACTTGGTAGTCAGTGATGGCCTGAATACCTTGCCACATACTTCATGTGTCCTTGGTGTTTTGGCAATGACTATGGATTTTTTGTGCACAAGTTGCACTTTGCCTCTCTGATAATCCAGGCCAGGACTTGTCATCTGTCTTGTCATCTGATCTGAAGGCAGTGTCTTGGGTTTTCGGCAGCATCCTAGGTGGCATGGTGGTTATCAGTGTTGCCTCACAGCAAGAAGCTTCTGGGCTCAAACCTCACAGCTAATGGGGGCTTTTATGTTTGGAGTTTGCGTGTTCTACCCTGTGTCTGAATGGGTTTCCTCTGTGTGCTCCAGTTCCCCCCAAAGACATGCAGTTAGGTTAACTGGCTACTTGGATGGGAACTGCTCTACATCTTCGACGTCTACCCTGGATAGCTCTCCTGAGCTAGCTAACAAATCTACAGTAAACAGTCAACTACGACTAAGAAGAAGAAGCAGCAGCATCCTCAGTTCTACACTCATCTGCAGGCTTCTGGTTTGTATGTGTAGTGATGGTCTTAGAAGTCACATCATCTATGCACTTGCCCTTTAAGGACCACTGCTGTAAAATTACAACATCAGTTTT
>JAPEKN010000013.1:32077171-32087266 GCA_028877435.1 Cathorops dasycephalus
ATCAGTTTTTGAGATTTATAAATTATTGCATTCCATTTTTATTTACAATTTGTACTTTTTCCCAACTTTTTTGGAATTGGGGTTGTGCATTTTACACAGGTTTCCCATCTTTTTTGGGGTTGTATATGTAGAAGCTGTTTCATATGGTCAAGTTGGCATTTTGAGCAGCACAGTGGTGCTGTGATTAACACTGTTGCCTCACAGCAAGAAGGTTCTGGGTTTGAATCTTACAGCTGACTGGGGCCTTTCTGTGTGGAGTTTGCATGTTCTCCTTGTGCCTGTGTGGGTTTCCTCCAGGTGCTCTGGTTTCCTACTACAGTTCAAACACATGTGGATTAGGTCAACTGGCTACTCTAAATTGCCTATAGGTGTGAATGTAAGTGTGAATGGTTGTTGGTCTCTGTGTTAGCCCTGTGATAGACTGGCAACCGTCCAGGGTGTACCCTGCATCTCACCCAAAGTCAGCAGGGATTGGCTCCAGCTTCACCCATGACCTTGATGGATAAGTGGTATAGATAATGGATGGATGGAAACTGATATTTTGTAGATATAGTTCTAGAAACTACAGGGGTTTTTTTTTTTTTAAACTGAAACAGGTGTCTCTTTTGCATGTATCTTAATTAGAATTAAAGTTCTTGCATTGAAACTAAAGATTCATCTTGAGATAGCCTAGTTACTCCCAAAAGGGAAAAGGGAGATAATTTAATTTAAAGACTGCATTCCTATTCCACTGAAAAATGCACCACCTACCTCTTGATTTATAACTAAAAAAATTTTTGTAGAAAAACAACATTGCTGCTCATGGGAAATGAGTTACAGCTTTGATTATCAGCATCATCCACATCATTTTCTGTCTCATCACCTGAGATGATAAACACTCACCACATTTAAACACAAGTTTCAATCATCCTCTCTTCACTCAACTGATCTCACGAATATTGGAAAGGGATATAGTTTCTGATAACGTCTAATTTTTTGTGAGTAATGTCTCTTTTATTAAGGCATTTAAACTTAAGGCTTTGTCTGCTGTTCTGACAATGTGAAGATACAGGTGTGCACAGTTTGACAGCTGGTGATTGCTGATTGCCAACTAAATTGATTATGCTTATGTTTATTTTGCATTTTATGGTGCATCGTTTTCCAAAAACCTGATCAAAAACATGACACTGTTTGAGAATGCACCAATGACATTTGTAGAGTCTTATAAGTTAAGATTTGGACACAAAATTGTGGTATGACATCATATGAGCGTCATTAACATATTTTTGCTATGTCACTATGTACCAAGTCACATAATGGTGACGATGTGGCATAATTTGCCAAGTGAAGTTAGTGGAAAATTGGACAAAGATGGGACTTCAAAAACCTCATCTTTCTGTCCAAACTCACTGTAATATAGAAGCCGAGTCAGTGTGAAGTTGAAGTGACTAAGTTATAAGCATGAAATGAAGAAATTAAGTTATAAGCATGTGGCGTGTCATGTGAGTAACATTCTAAAGAATCCATTCCTAAATAAATGGATTTGGCTTTATCTAATTAAACCTGTATAAATTTGCATACTTTGTAAAAAGAAAACAAAAATATAGCATTTGGATAATGTTAGAACTAAAATGTTTATTTCACTGTGAACATACTCTTCAAGAAAGATGTTTACAGAAGAGTTTGTTGGAATTGTCATTATCATTTAATGGACAAAAAGCATACACCATCATAAAAAGAATTATTATTTCATATATAATATATAATTGTCATAGTGGGGACGTGATCAAGCATCGGCTGTGGATGGCAAGGAGTCCAGTAGAACCAGCAGGTAATGTGATGAGTTTCACCTGTGTTTGATTACTGGCAATTTTTTGTGTGTGTCTATTGTGTTCTTACAGAGAGAGGCTGGTAACCAGAGAGAGAGAGAGAGAAAGAGAGCAAACTGAGCAACCCAGTGCCGTGTGTGCTTAGATAAAGTCAGTGAAAAAGCAAAAGTAAACTCAGAATAAATGCACCTTGTGTTGTCGCAAGCTTGTCTACCAGTTTCTCATTCCCTCAGTTGTTAGAGTGTTACACTGGTGCCAAAACCCAAGAATGAGGAGAAAGCGCTGTCATGGAGTCCACAGCAGTCACTGAGATCCTTCAGACCCTTGTCAGCAACCACCAAACCCAACATCAGGCCCTCGTTGCACTGTGCGCAGATCAGGAGCAGCACTTCTGGGTTCTGGATGCTCTGGACAAACCCTACATTCTGCTGCTCAAGGTAGGTCTGCAGGAAGAACCAGAGACCTTCATGAAGCTGTTTGACCATGTTGCCTTAATCCAACAGCTCCAAAACGCCCATTGAATGTGGTTGCTGACAGAAGAGTGTGGCTCCAATGACATCATCAACCGAGTGGTACTGGAGCAGTTTGTTGTTCAGCTGCCAGAAGGAACATTGCCTGGGTTCAGTGCCACCGTGCAGCATCACTGAAGGAGGTAGTCTGGCTTACAGAGGATCATCTGGCATCGTTTCCAGGAGCAGATGCTCTCTCTCTCTCTCTCTCTTCTCCTGTGTCTTCTCACCCCTCCCCTAAACAGGGGCCAATTCCAAGCCTGCTCACTGAACCCATGTCCTTCCTGGTTCTCCCTCACTCCATTGTGCCTCTGTGCCAATACTGCCACTAACAAACTCTCTCCACAGGTGGAACTGTCCATGCCCACCAGGACCAGGACAAAGCACAGGCAGGTCCACAGGCATGGTGGGAAAGCTGGACATTTCCAGGATCGGTGTCCTCTTAAGGAGGTGGGGAGTCTGATCCACATTCCTTATGCATCTCAGGCTTCCCACCATCAAGCAGGAATGTATGGAGTTGCAGTGACTATTCAGTGGGGTACACATAAGGCCTTGGTTGACTCAATGTGTAATCAGACCACAGTTGATCAAAGCCTGATTGAATGCGGGACATTGGGAAATGCACAATTGGCAAAGGTGAGGTGAAGAACAGGGATGTTCACAAACATTCGCTGGTACCAGTCAGTATCCAATTTCAGGGCAAGAAGCATAGTGTGGAGGTGGCGGTTAGTCCTTGCCTCACCCATCCACTAATTCTGGGGACAAATAACGGTATTATCTGGTGGCATAACAGTGCAGCATTACCTGGGGAAATGGTCCCAAGGCCATCTGCATCAGGGGGACCCAGAGGGTGTGGCAGGCTCTGCTCCTTCACTCTCCATGGGGATTTCCCTTCTGGAGTTTCCATTGGAGCAGTTACAAGATGAAATCCTGAGGCACGATTTTGAACAAGTGAGTAATCAATGGTCAAAATCTCCAGCCTAATGTTGTACTCTCCTACCTGTACTTTTCAGTTATTAGAGATAGGTTATACCAAGTGACACAGAACAATCACACAAGAGAGGAAATAACCCAGTTGTTGGTCCCAAAGAGCCATAGCAAACTTTTATTTCATGCAGCTCATCATAATCCCATGGTGGGGCATTTAGGTCATGATAAAACACTGAACCGCCTTATGGCTTATTTCTGTTGGCTGGGAATTTGCGGTAATGTTCACAGGTGGTGTCTGACATGTTGCGAATGTCAGCTGGTGAACCCTTTGAGGTCACACAGCGAGTTAGAGGAGTTGCCTATGAGGTCAGGTGAAGGGATAGATGCAATACACTTCAGATTTACCTGAAGTGTAATTCAGATTTACCTGAATTTATTCCTGAACCCATAGAAAGAGGAGGTTCCTGTGGCTCTGGCAATGGTGGTTCCTGAGAGAGGAGCTGGGACCAGAGGTAAGTCTAAAAAGTGCAGCCCAACTCAGCTCAGTCCCCTGTGGAGACCATCTCTTGCCATCCTAGAGAGCACAGGTTGCAGGAGGAATTCTCTGGTGTGTTTTTATCTCTGCACATTAACCTGACAAAGCACCACATTGAGACTCCTCCAGGAGTGGAGCTATGCAGCCACCTGTATCAACTCCCCAAACACAAAAAACATGTGTTTCAGGATGAACTCAAGGCTATGTTCGACATGGGGCCAATCAAGGAATCGCGCAGTGATTCGGGCAGCCCACTAGCTTTGGTTCCCAAAACCAATGGCTTGGTCTGGTTCTGTGTAGACTTTAGAAAAGTCAATGGAGTGCTGAAATTTGATGTGTATCCAATACCTTTCATTGATGAACTGCTCGATCGGTTAGGTGCGGCTCACTTTTATTTGACACTGGGTTTAGTTTAGTTTAGTTTAATTTGTTTGACAGACTTATGTCCAAACCATACAAAACAAGACAGATAAAAAAAGACTATAAAAAACGCAAATATATCACATACAAACATACAGACATTTCAGCCAGTGCGCCCTCAGTCTGGATGTGTAACGGGAACAGCTCACTAGGGGATCTGAAAGTGCAACCATGATGCTGTTGGTGGCTTCATCCAGACGACACATAAACTTAAACATCAAGTGTCTTAAAAGTGCCTTAAGTGTGTTCACTCCAACTGACACAAACATCTGACTAGCACTCCCTCCCCTGGGAGTCTTGAGTAGGATTCTCATTGCATCATTGTAGGCAACTTGTAGCCTCTGCATGCTGGATTTTCTATAAACTGACCACAGATGGGCAGTGTAAAATGGCGTACAATATGCTTTGAACAGAGCAACTTTAACTTGAGTAGAACAACAGCTAAACTTATGTACAATGGTGTTTGCCTGTGCATATGACTTACAACACTGTCTATATATCATCATCATCATCATCATCATCATCATCATCATCATTCATATCATCTGTGACAATATGACCAAGGTATTTAATCTTTTTACATACCTCAAGACTATTATTGGACAGTTTGAACACAGGGAAATTGAGCTTTTTGTCCTGTTTGGTTCTACATATTAAAACAGCACTTTTGCTGGAATTATATTTTATATCATATTCCACACCATATTCTGTACATACATTAAGCAGCTGCTGTAGCCCAGCACTACTTGGACTGAAGATAACAAGATCATCTGCATACATAACATGGTTCACCAGCATGCCACCAATCATACAACCAGTGTTACAAGTGCTCATAATTAGAAAGCCTAGATAATTCAACATATAAATTAAATACAACAGGAGACAGGATCCCTCCCTGCCTGACACCATTGGACACTCTAAAGGAGGCAGATATACTAAACCCCCCAATTTAATGTGCATCTTCTGGTGGGCATACCAATAGGCAAGTACCCTCACAATATACCCAGGCACTCCCCCTTGCTTTAATTTAATAAAAAGCTGTTTATGATTCACTCGATCAAATGCTTTTGAGGCATCAATAAAACACATAAGAACAGTTGAATTTTTTTGCCCTATACAAATCCACAATATCCTTAAGAGCATAAATACACATGTCTGTGCCATGCTTTGACTTAAAACCAAACTGATTATCAAAGGATGAGATGTACCTACTCACTCTATCAAGGAGGAGTCTTTCCATAACCTTGGACAAGATGCTGGCCAACGCTATGGGTCTGTAATTATCCAGACAACCAACTTTTCCAGCTTTGTCCTTAATAACTGGGACCAGTAAGATAGTTAGCATAGAATCAGGTAATATGCCATGGATCATAAAACCAGTGAAGTTGATTGCTAGAAGGGGAGCAAGCCTAAGACTGGCATATTTCAGATGCTCTGCAGTAATTAAGTCCATGCCACATGCTTTGTTGTTAGGTAGTTTCTGCATGGCATCATATACCTCATGTGTCACTATACTTATTGATTCATCATTGATAGCAGAGTCTTCCACATATGGATCATTTTTTAAACAGTTAAAAAAGGATCTATAATGCTGCCTCCATAATTCAGCAACATTATCTACTCCAGAGACCCCTTCAACAGTACAAGGAAGGGAGGGTTTACAATTATTGAGGGACCTCACCTCTCTCCAAAAGTCAGTTGTATTGTTAGACATCATTTTACTGGCCATAGAATCAGCTCTCATGGCTTGCTCATTTCTAGATATAAAACGAACAGCATACTTGTATCTGGCATTGGCAAGCTTTTTATTTTCAAGCTCTGGGCCTTGCCTGGGTCTCCCAGCCAGGGCCCAGAGCCTGTAAGCTTCACGAGCTTCAGCATGATATGCAGCTACATGCTCATTCCATCCAGGTCTAATATTATATTTCCTGTTACTCCTGTGTTGCTTCAGCAGAGGTTTACCACCCTCAAACAGAGCAGCCACTACATCATCATACATGGAGCAGAGGTTTCTCTTATGCTCCTCACTCTGACAATGAACATCCTTACACAGAATAGCTTCTCTAGGCAAACAAACATTACTTAGATATTGATCTGTGTTAGTATAATAAGCCTGAATGTCCTCTTTAGAGAGAGTTGTCCAGTCTAATCTTGCAGTGTCAACACCACTGGAAGCATCGTTGTTGCTGACTATTGATGGCAAATCTTCAACATTTATTGTGAAGGCCAAGGGTATATGGTCTGTTAGAGCTAATCTGTACTTAATACACATATTCCCTAAGGCTGCATGACCATCAGCTGTACTAAAACAATGGTCAAGCCATGATGACGTGTGCCAAGCTTCACTTATGTATGTATAACTGTCTGCAGGCAGCAGCACTCTACTTGACAGAGTGAGGTTATTATCTTCACAGAAGCGAGTCAAATGATTAGCAAATACAGAGCCACTGTCCGCAATATCAGCATTCATATCCCCCACAACATATACACTGTATATGCTACTGTCTTGGATAAAAGCATTAATAAAAGCCAGCCTATTGAGATATTCATCCTCATTCTCACTAGACTCATATGGAGTATAGATATTTAAGATGACAAAATTATTACCCTCATGAGTATATTGTATACCAATACACCAGTCCACATTGAGTCTAATCGGCTTCATCACAGAATCAAGCTTTTTGTTCCAGAGCACAGCCACCCCTCCAGGGATTCTGCCTCTGATTATAGTCTTGCTAAGATCAGTCGTTGACTCTCCAGCTCCAAGAAAGTTTTGGTGAAGAGTGTTCAGTTTTTCTAGATCTTGTTTTGCCATGAAAGTCTCTTGCAAACATATGTCACATTCTTCCAGTAAACTGTCCACAACATAACGTCGAGCTTTATCAACTGCACTCTGACCCAAACACAGGCCACGACAATTATAAGTCAATACCCGAAGTGTCATTTTCATGCCGACAAGTCACCAGAGGGCACATTTACCTCCCTTTCGGGCGGCACAATATTTAAATTTGCAACTTTGGCCTTTCGTGGTTCATAATAGCGCCTGACCAGAGCCCCTTCAGGCCAGAGCTCAGGAGTATACATTTCACCTATATCATTACATTCAGCAGTCACTTTAAAAGAGCCAACCCTGCTACGTGCATTGTCAATTTTCTGACAGGTGACCACTCTGTCAAGTTTACTTTTAAGATACTCAGCAAGCATCTCTGCATCAAGGTCTGGGGTGAATTTCGTAGCAAACACACTCACTAGTTTAGTCCTCACAGTTTTAATAGCACTCACAGCACCAGTGCCGATGATGGGAACGGGGCTAGGTCTTTTACTATGTCCAGAGGTAACGTTAGCAGCATGCCCACCCAAGGCTGTAGCAACGGACTTTGTCTTTGTCGTGTTTACTGTTTTAACATAAGTGCGAGACCACGTACTGAATACAGGAAAAACTTTATTAAACAACTCTTCCGCTCTCCTAATCTCATAACCCCCTTGTGTGGCCCACAGTGCCCCCGTGTGTCCCCACTATGCTAGACCTCCCACATCCATTGAACAGACATGATAAAACACATACAATAACACCACAGTCTTCTGCTGAGCCTGGCCATTTTTTACAATTTTACTCCAACAAGGGGAGCCAGTGGAAGACATTGACCCAGCTGGATCCTTCCCTGTTGCAGCACCTGACACGGCGGACCCATCACGACTGTGCTGATCCGGTTCAGGGCAACGCATTAATGCCAAGCCAGCAGTTCCTCGCTCCACAGCCATGCCATGTTAGCCACCTCGCGCCCTCAGCAGCTCCATAGCATTCCCCCGGCCAAGGTGAAAGGCCGTCTCTGAATCCACTGTGTTCCCAACAGCAGCAACAGCCAGGCCTTCAGATTGACACTCCAGTGCAGACACTCTGCGATTGATTTCCACAGATTCAACGTGAACTTGATCGCATATATCCACCTGGAGATGGGTTATATGTTTCAAAGCACCCACTTCAGCACATAACTACTCCATTCTCCGGAGCAAACAAGAGACATCAAGGCTGGAGAATGTCACCGGAGGGAGTTCATCCAAGTAATGAGAAACAAATCTCGGTATATTCTCCCCACATTCATTCAGAACTTAAAGGCAGAGTTTTATGTTGTTGGCATCTCTGTGCTGCCCTTTATGAGCTACACATCTCTGTGATGTTCCAGGACAGAGCTCGAACAGAACTTTCTTGGAAGCTTCAATCGCTTCTGAGTCAAACGTGTTTGTTGCCAATAGAATGATCTCATCCTGGCTTAGAGTCTTAATTTTCACAGCAAGAAAATTTAGTAGCTCATCCTCTACTATGATTTTGTCATCAATCGTCCTGAATATCTCCGGTTTTAGACATGACCGCTTGAAAGCAGGGGCTGCCGAGTTGCTCCTAGCAGCGTCTGCCATTAAAAAAAAATAGCGTAATTGAATGTTAGAGTTGCAGAAAAAAAAAAATTGAAGTTTCACTTTTGCTTGGTATCCATATCACTGAGAACCAAAAACACACACTTGTATTATATCTGAAAAAATAGTAATAGTCGTTTTGAAACTTTTTTTTTTTTGTGTGCGTGCGTGTGTGTGTGTGTGTGTGTGTTGATCTGCGCTGCACAACTTTTCTTGCTCTTTGCTTGTATTGGTTACAACAATAGTTTTCACACCAGTTGTCACAAACACACACTAATTAACAAGCACAAAAAAGAATCCATCGCTAAAAGAAACTTCAGTGAGAGCTCACTGAGAAGTGTGACAGATTGATGAGTATTTATAACCTGTTTGGCCTTGAGATACTTTTATGTCACTAGGAAAATAGCAATTACCAAGGTGTAGAACTTGCTGATGTTATAATCAGCAAGAATATTCATGCTGGATGTTTTTTTCTCTCCCATTAGATTGACTGATGAATGAGGGAACAGATATCTGCTGCTATGTCTCTGATATATTTGCTTCAGTTATAAACACTGGCTTGTCATTTTATGAGTTCCACCAACCAGATACGTAGGTCATTTTGTATGGAAATAATTATTGAAGAGATCTCATCTGTTGCTATGCATAGTGTGTTAGCCCGCTTTATCCTGTACATAAATGTAAAATGGGACATAAATGGGACTTTCACTGTCAAAGTCCACAGCTAATCTTAAAGCACAAACAAATTGTATGATCCATAATCAAAATATGAAAACAGGCAAATCAGAACATAGTATGAGAAAATACAGAACAGGGAACATGTGAAACTAAGGCTCAGACGTTACAAGACAAAAGCATGATAAGACTCCTCAACCATGCAATAGAAGCATCCATCCATAACCGCTTATCCTGTGCAGGGTCACGGGCAAGCTGGAGCCTATCCCAGCTGACTATGGGCGAGAGGCGCGGTACACCCTGGACAAGTCACCAGGTCATCGCAGGGCTGACAAAGAGACAAACAACGATTAACACTCACACCTACGGTCAATTCAGAGCCACCAATTAGCCTAGCCTGCATGTCTTTGGACTGTGGTGGAAACGGGAGCACCCGGAGGAAACCCACACAGACACAGGGAGAACATGCAAATTCCACACAGAAAGGCCCCCATCGGCCACTGGGCTCAAACCCAGGACCTTCTTGCCATGAGGCGACAGTGCTAATCACTACACCACCATACCGCCTGGAATAGAAACAACAGGGTAGAAATAACCAAACTGATTTCGATGAGACATGGAACAGGTGAACACATTAGGGTAGTCAAAAAACATCATGACATGGGCAGAGCGGGATTAAACAAAAAAAAATTATATTATATATATATATACACAAAACCTCCTGTGGGTTCACCACCCACAGAGGTAGCCGTAGGGGGCCGGTGCAATGTGGATTGGGTGGCAGTTGAAGGCAGGGGCCTCGACG